>CAUYSK010109464.1:0-11166 GCA_963575035.1 Avahi laniger
AGTCCCAGCTACTCGGGAGGCTGAGGCAGAAGGATCGCTTGAGCCCAGGAGTTTGAGGTTGCTGTGAGCTAGGCTGACGCCACGGCACTCACTCTAGCCCGGGCAACAGAGTGAGACTCTGTCTCAAAAAAAAAAAAAAAAAAGGCAGGATACAGAGGTGAATGCGTGGTGCGATCTGAACTTTGTAAACAATGAAACAATCAGCTTAGAAAATGCCTGAAAGAATAAAGGGAACAAACCATTAACAAAGGTTATTTTTAGTGGAATTTTTGAGTAATTCTTATTTTCTTTTTGTACCTTTCTATGTTTTCCAAATCTCTGTGATAAGCACATATTATTCCCTCCCTCCCTTCTTTCCTTCCACCTCTTTCTCCTCCTCTCCTTTCTCTCTCTCCCTCTCCCCTTCCCTGTTTTCATTGATTACCTGCCAAGTACCAGACAATATGCCCGATTCTGAGAATAAACAGATGACAATAACAGAGTCCCCTGAGGAAGCAGTCACGTTAAACTTCCAAAGTGCAGCTACAGACACCCTAAAGGATTTCTTTTTCAACCCATCAATGGGACAGAGAGTGTTGTTCTGAAACTCATCATCATCATCTCTTTGGAACTTTCAAGTAAAACGTAACCAGTGGTTGTGCTTATTGTAAATTGTGGACACCTCTGGACAAATATTCCCTTCAATACAGAAACGCGCTGAATAGCGACTTTGGCGCCTATTCTTGTAACAGATATTAGGGAGTGTAGTTCACTTTGGATCCTCCCGGGAGGATCCTGGAGAAAGTGCGTTGCTGTGACAGCTCCACAGGGACAGGCCACTCCCAATATGACAGATGTTCCCGCCGCACTGTCCCACGCCCCACTTCCGGCTTCCCATAGAGGAGAGCCACCAGATTGGAGAGGAAGTCGGCAAAGCCACCGAATTGGCCCGATTCTCTTGATCCTTCGGGCCTCTGACTGTAGAAGACGCTGCCTGCCTGCCTCCTCCTGGGCTCTCTGGGCCCCACCCAGGGACAAAGTCTCGGGCTCTCCGGGGCAGCCCTCAGCAAAGACAGAAGCGTTCTATATGTGGGGTCTCAACAGCTGCAGGAGAAAATAAAAGTCTCTTTCTTGGGCCTTGCTGTACAGCTTGCTTTTTCTTCCTTCCTATTCCTTGTTTTTCTTTTTTTGGTCTTAGAGGCTGCTCTCAAAGACCAGCTGAATTGTAGCTCAGGAGAAAAAAAAAAATTGAAAAGACAAGCATCCAGAAACCTGGAAAGAAGAAAGAAAATCTCATGAATATAACTCTGACCTCAGCTGTCTCAAATAAGGTGTTCATTACCGAACGATTAGAACCACCTACACGGGACAGAGTGAATTTCTGATCAACAGGTAGTAATAGCAAAACCCCTTCCGCAGCCAAGAAGCATTAGAGTGGATTATCCACGAAGAGAGGATTAGAAAAAGAGAGACCCGGAATCCAGCAAACGAAACCCCAGCGGGCCAGCTGGCTAATGTTTGGGATAATAATTCCAAACGTATTAAATTAAATTGTGAGAAAGAAAAGGCTGAAGGCAATAAAAGGCAGCTTCACACGATACTGTATATTGTGGATAAAATCATGCACATTTGCAATAATCACTTCCCCAGAGGCGAGCAGCAAAGGCACCCCCAGCGGAGTCTGGCAGAATTTAAAGAGGCATAAAGCCCACTGCATGCTAACGAGAGTTGCTGGAAGAGGTGGGGGAAGGCTTAGAACCACAGCCTGCCTGCTGGAAACCACCTTGGTCCGTTTTTCCTGTGGCCTGACTACTGTTTCACAGTGTTGCAGTGGGAAGGAAATAGCGAGAGGAGACAACTTCGCTCCTCTGCAGTCTTTAGTGTGTCTTTTAAGGGACTCCATTCCCTCGAGAAAGGAGAGAAATGCCTCTTGTTTTTCTTAACTGACAGAGTTTCACCAGCAATGCAAGTGTAGGGCATTAAACCGCTTGTCCCTCTCAGCTCTTGTCCATCAGAGGAAGGACTAGAATTCAGAGGCTGACAAGAGACCGATCTATTTTTGTTTCCTCCTTGTCCAGAGTCTGCCTCCATTTTTTATCTTGAATGTCTGACATTTTCTTGTTAAGTTTTTCTTGCCTATTTGAGGTGGCTTTGTTACTTCCAGGAAATCTGTAAATGCTATTTATTAAAATGTTCCCCATAGTTTTTTTCCATTTTTAGCTGAAGTCAATGAAATATAACAACTGGCCTAAGCCAGGGGAGATCCTGGGCCTGAGGTTATAATCACTGGGCTAACGGTTCCTGCAGTTTTAGGCTCATTCTTAAAAGTTTTCTTCGTGAATTCTGAAATCCCTTTATCCTTAACTTTTGAGTAAGAGATGGCATTGTTACTGAAGAACTTCCTTTCTGACTTGATCTGAGAGTGTGCAATGAGGCTTTGGTTCTGATACCCTCCATCCATCAAGCCATTCAATTATTAAGTACCTAACATGTAGCAGGCATCATTGAAGATGAAATGAATACAAAGATGAATAAAATATGACTCTTGTCCTCCGGGCTTTATGGTTTACCAGGAAAACATACATGCCACAAGTGATGAAAGCAATGGTTTAAGAATAAGGGCTTTCGGAGAGCTTTACAGGACGCGCCAAGAGAAAACACCTGATGCTTTTAATGAGGGCTCCAAGAAGTCTCTATATAGGATCTAAATGTGAATTGTCCTGGAAGAAAGATGAGAAGTCAAAGGTCAAGGATATTCACAGAAGAGACGTGCCAGAGAACAAGTGGGAGGAAAAGACACATTCAAGAACCGGGCGGCAAGAAAGACCAAGGTTCGTTTAGGGAGCTGCAAGGAGTTTGTCATGGCTCCATCTCAAGTGTGCGTTGGGGTTTTTGAGGTTGGGAGGGGGTGGAACGGGGCAAAGTGGCAGGAGGTGACAGAAGAAAGCAAGCCAGAGGCCAGATCATGCCCACTGTTAGCACCCATGAAAGGATTTAGTCCCAGCAGAGTTTCCTGGGCACCGACTGTGGGGTTTCTTGCACTAATCTTGCTTTGTTCATAGTCTGCCTTCCAGCTAATTAGATATCGCTAAATATTCCAGCATCCTCTCGCAGATAGCTCTTCATCTAATTGGTCTTGATTCATCTGATATATGAGAATGTCATGAAGGCATTAAGTAATTTACCACTTTTTGCAGACTTCTCCAGGAATCAGACCAAGATTAAGTCTGTTTTCCCATACTCTGGGGTTGCTTTGTATAAACCTCCAACCAAAAGGTTTCAGATCTGTCCAACAGAGCTTAGAATAGAAAATTGGGTGCCTGGATCCACCCAGATCAATTCAAAACTGAATGGTGCTTCCTCAACTTTACCAACCTCTTGTGCTGCAGGTGTGAAACTGCAGGAGACACGTGTACCATTGCAAGGATTAGGAAGAGAAGACCGGATAGGTTTAGCTTATTAACATAATAGTTCAGAATGAGTTTTCTTCTTTATTAAAAATTGTTTATGGAGTAGTACATGTTGAAACAAGTGAAACAACAAAACACAGACAGGTAAGAAGGCAAAATTATAATTCAAGTTAACCTGCACCAAACACGATAAAACAATATAAGATTGAAGGCAAGGCCAGGTGAGGTGTCTCATGCCTGTAATCCCAGCACTTTGGGAGCCAAGGTGGGAGGATCACTTGAGACCAGGAGTTTCAGACCAGCCTGGGCAACAGAGTGAGACCCCTGTCTTTACAAAAAAAAATTTAAAAATTAATGAGGCATGGTGGCATATACCTATAGTCTCAGCTACTTGGGAGGCTGAAGCTGGAGGACCGTTTGAGCCCAGGAGTTTGAGGTTGCTGTGAAATGAGCTAATGATGCCATTGTACTTCAGCCTGGGTGACAGTGAGACTCTGTCTCAAAAGAAAAAAAAAAAAAGACAACAGGATGTAGTGTAGTGGTTAATGGTCTGGATGTATTGGTCAAACAAATCAGGTTTAAATCCAGGGGACATCATCTACTAGTGGGATGATATTAGACAACTTACTAGGTCTCTCAAAGCCTCAGTTTCTTCATCTTCAAAAAGGGAATCATGGCACCACTCCTAGAGAACTGTAGTGAGGATTAAATGAGATAACATGTCTTAAGTGCATGCCCAAGTAATGAGCATGTGCTAACTGGGGTTATTTAAAACCCCAAAAGACAAGTACGGTCTTGGTTCATCCATCATTGGGAAGCATTTTTGATGTCACGCATCCCCCATCCACCCAGCAAGATTGGGCTGGTACCCCTCCTAAAAATTATATTCCCATAGCATCGTATTCTACCCCTACTTGGCAACCCTTTCCGTTCTGCACTGTAATTTATTACACCGTTAGTGGTCTGACCCCCCCACCAGCCTGTGAGCATCTGAAGCACTGACTCTCCAGACCCTGGCACAACACCGAGCACTCAGTCCATGCAAACACTTAGAGTGCTACATATTTTAAAATAAGCTACAGTTTAAAACGAAATTTTTGATAGGTCACAGGAGATAATGCAAACGGTTAACTTAGTGTATTGTGACATAGCTTAGTGGAGAAACATCCGCCGGCTTTAGCAGTGGATCCAGGCTTTGCCACTTGGTGGCTGTGTGACTTTAGGAAAATTACTTAACTTCTCTGAGACTCCAGTTTGCCATCTCCAAAGTGGGGATAAAACAACAAATAAAGTATGTAATGTGTCTGGCATATGGTAGGTACCCATCAAACAGAAATTGCTAGTTTTGTTAAAGTCATCTAAATTGTCTTGATACCTTTGCTGATGTTTTCGGGTATCAATATACGATTTCATTGGCCATGTAGATAATGGTAGCTAATATTTATTGAGGGTTTTTTTGTCTGCCAGCCACTGTTCCAAATGCTTTACTTTGTTTAGCATCATTAACAGCTCTGTGAGATAATATACCACTATTATCATCATCCCATTTTACAGATGAGGATATTAAGTAAAGAGAGATTAGCAATGTGCCCAATGTACAGTTAGTAAAATACAGAGCCTAGACTCCAACCCAGGCATCCAGGTCCATACCCAGGCATCCAAGTGATCCAGGATCATACTCCTGACCATTACCCTGGTCAAGGACAGGCCAAGAATACAACGTAAGGAAAATGCACTGTGGAAGGAAGACTGAGCTGCCAGCCTCTGCTCAGCTTCTGATGAGACAAAGTTCCCCCAGCTCTGAGACCTTATTTCCCCTCTGTAATATGAGGAATAATGCTTGTCCTCACAGGACTCCAAGGTCAAGTACAGACACACTGCTTCTTATTTCCACAGTGGTCTCCTGGAAACAAGGTTGCAAGGTAAATCATTGCCAAGTGTTGCATATTCTCCCAGGGGAATGATGTTCTCGTGGGGGCCTGTATTCTGGAACAAGGGCTCAGAATCAAGTAAATCACTAATATGACCAAAAATGTGTCGAAGGAGTAGATATTAAACAGCTATAAACTTTTAGCATGCTTTTAAAAATAAAATCCTCTTGCGGGTTCTACAAAATAGGCACATATACGCCGTACCCAGATTAAGCAAGTGCGTAAGGAGGAAAGGCACCACTGACAAATTGAACCCATTCCAGTTGAGTATCCTTGCTGTTAATGACCTTTAATTGGTAATAGTATTGCTCTTTATAGAGTTTAGAATCGTTTTGGAGGAAAGTGTTTAATGGCTCACAGCTTACAAACGTTTCTGTGCAAAGCAAAGGCATTGAAAACAACTCCGATGACCTCCATGTTCCTCCTAAAATTGGCATTGGTCTTTCCCAATTTAGTCACTACGGAATCTAAATATTTAGGGCACCCCTCAGGACTGGTGGTTCAGCAAAGAAAAGCCTCTTGAAACTGGTCTTTTTATTTATTTTCTGTTCTGTGATTCAACTTCTCCTCTAGCTCACGTCCCCCTCTTCCATGTGAAGGACTGTTGGAAAGTGGGGGTGGCTAGAGGGTTGGGAAATATTTAGCTCTTTGTTCTTTTGCCTTCTTATTAATAGAAGGTATTTCAGGGTTGACTGAATGGATGAACACCCACAAGAGCCCCAAGTCCCTGTTAGCATTGTCCTGAGACCGTTATCCACGTGAAACTGAAACGAAATAGTGATGCGCATTGACCTAAACCGAGAGGATTAAAGCTTTTGAAACTGATGATTATATCTATTACTAAATGGAAGGAACCATTTAGAGGACAATAGATATAATATCCCATAATTATAAATAATAAAAACACAAATCTTCAAGGACAGCTATCATAGTGATTGTATTTTCCTTTGGCTGCTTGTCTATGTTTTTATCCATCTACAAAGAATAAAAAGTTTTTGCAATTTTTTTTTAAATTTCAAGAGAGAAAGAAACTCAGACTCCCGGATGCTCATCTGTTTCTATGTGGTCCGACGTGAAACCCTTCAGCAACATTTGTAGGTCAGTGCATGACTTCGGTGCATACCCAAGAATTGACCAGGTCTTTGCCCTATAAAACCATATTTATTAATAAATGGGGCTGGTAATAACAGCAACTGAGAATGGAGATATTAACCGGTTTTAGCTCATTTTAAAAGAGAAGCAGAAAACTAAGACTGAAAATTTTCAGAGTGTCCTGTAATTCTGAATCCGTCCAGTAGATGGCACTGTTGCATAAAAACAGTCCAATCAATTGGGGCTAAAGGACTAGAGAGAGTTTTGCTGTCTTTCTAGAAGAACTTTCCCTCCCCAATGGACAAGTCATAGGACCAAGGTGAATAATAAGAGGGTATTTTCTTCTGTGGTACAATGTGGATGGCGTTAATGGGAAAGTTCTTTTCATTTATTTAAATATGTACGTATTTGGTAATTCCCATGCCGATGCTTTTATCTGTGACATGAACTATTCACTGAGCTCACAAGGTTAACCCTCTCTCTCCCCACTCACCCCCCAAGTTTAACAAACACTTGGTTTAAAAAAAGAGGGTCTGAGAGACCTGAGCTGTATTTTCCATTATTTCTCTCCCTATTATTGCTACTAAAGGTAAAGGTATGAAGTGAAGGATTGGTACCATTTTTTAAAAATATTTTGCTCAGGTTATTTATATCTGAAAAGCTGCAGTTGTGTGGTGGAAAGATCATATGCTTTGTAACTAAAAGCGTTCTCATCTTGGGTTTTCCACACCTGGGCTGATTGATCACCCGGAGCCCCATATTTCTTGTCTGAGAGAAATGGGGTCAGCAGTGAATTCTAAACATGTGGCTTCCAGGGATTAGAGGTCTCCATAGACACAGCTCACTGGCATGCCCCACACAGAATAGATCCTCAATAAATGGTGACTAATGGTATTAAAATCAATATTGTCATTTAATCGAATAAATTGTTCAGTGATTAATTTCTGCTTTTACGCAATCTTCCAATGTCGCCTGAAGCAGAGGCAAGAACATTTTGCCAGCCTTGAGGTGGGATCTGGTTCATTTCTTAAAGAAGAATGGACCCCAGCAACTATTTCAAAGTAATGTGGGTGTACTAGAGTGCTATCTGAGCCAGAAACAAAATACTGTTTTAGTAAATGAAGATGATGGTTATTGCTTAAGCACATGTGCTGATGGTAGAGGGTCATGTTTGCCCAGCATGGCCACAGGTAACTCAGGATTTCATATCCAAAATATATCTTATAAGATTCAACATACTCATTGTACAGACAAGAAAACTCAGGTCCAGTAAGGGTTTTTTATTTTAAAAAAAGACAGAACCTTTTCTTTTGAAATAATTTTAAACTTGTAGAAAAGTTGCAAACTTGTACAGAAAATTCCTGAATGCCCTTCAGTAACCTCTAATGTTGACACCTTATATAACCATAGGAAACTATGTAAAGAAATTAAACATGGGTACAATACTATTAATATTAATAAATCTGCTAACCTTATTTGAATTCATACTAACGTGGGATCCCACGTTGCAATTGATTGTTGCATCTCCTCAGTCTCCTCTAGTCCGTGACAGTCTCTCAATCTTTCTTTGCCGTTCCTGACCTGTCCCTTCTGAAGACTACCAATCAGTTATTTTGTAGAATGTGCCTCAGTTTGGGTTTGTCTGATGTTTTCTCATGGTCAGAGGAGGTTAAACATTGTTAGCAGGAATACCATGGAAGAGATAGTGCACCCTTCTCTGTACATGGTATGTTGTTATGTCTATAACTAGAGATATGATCTTTGATTACTGGTTAAAATGGTACTAGCCACTTTCTCCGTGGTAGAATTACTATTATCTCATTAACAATAAATAAATACATCCCAGATTGAGTCCTGTATCAGAAAAAAAATAATGTTAGTAGGAATTCAAATGAGGTTACTAGATTTAGTTGATAATATTGTACCCATGTTTAATTTCTTTACATAATTCACTATGGTTATGTAAGATGTTAACATTAGGCGAGGTTAGTGAAGGGGATATAGGAATTCTATATTGGAGATATTTTAAGACTATGCAAATATCCTGTGTCTCCTTAAAATTTCACCCATTGACACCTATGACAATTATTACAGTGGGACTTTCCCCCTATTTCTTCTATTCCTTCTGCATTTATTAATTGGATATTTTTCTGTAAGGAAGGTTTGTCTCTTGTCTCCCATTTATTGATTAAATTATTTATATTACTGTAGACTGACAGATATTTATTTTAGTCTATGAAGTATAATCCAATTCTATCATTCTTTCTTGCTTCCTCAAAATTATTCCAGCTTTGGCCATTGAGGACCTCTTTCCAGTGGGTTCCATGTTCTTTTGACATGGCTCCATCCTTTGTGAGCATTTTCTTCTATTCTGGTACGAGATGTTCCAGACTCTTTTTATACTTTGCCTGCCCCAGGCCTGGAATCAACAGCTTCTCCAAGGAGCATGGTTCTCTTGATTCGAGTAGTACTTAGAAACCAAGATCTAAGCAGCAGAGATGCTCAGTGCTACTAGGGTGTTATTCCTTCGAGGCCCTTCCAGTACAGGAGGAACTACGAGTGTGTATACCAACCTGTGCACACGTGCGTGTCTGTATGTGTCTGTCATTCTGTCTATCACCTGTGTCCCCCTACATGTCTGTATAAACATGGGTTTATACTGATACCCCTCACTCCGATCCAATTCCACAGAGTTCATTTTTCCCCTCACCCTTTCCTTGTTTGTAACATCTTTCTCTGACAGTGAGAAACTTGACCCTTTTTTTATCTGTATTTGCTCATTTGTTCAATTCTAATATATAATTCTAGTATCCTTTGTTAGAATCAAACTTGCTAACTAGATTACAATATTCATACACTGTTCCTTCAGCCTTACCCTATCGGGTCAAAATCATGTTTTCCAAATTTACTTAGGTTTCTTTTTTTAGTGGTATGGGAACTGTTACTAGCGTTCTATGTGTCAGCTATAAAAAATGTTTACTTAGAGAAACAGTCCTAGGAGGGGTTCTTGCTATCCCATTCCTAGTCTCTCATCCTTTCTGCTGGTTGCCAACCATCCTCTGTAGGTAACCAATCTCTTTAATTTATGGTTCATCATTCATTATCAGTTTATGGCTTTATTATTAACAAACCATTATCAATTTATGGTTTATTATATTTGTGCAAAAGATTATAAATTTCTTTTGCACAAATAAGCAGATACATTTATATTTTCTTATATCTCTTTTCTTATACAGAAGGTAGTATATGCCAGATAGGCTTTTAAACTTTGCTTTTTATACTTAACAATATATCCTGGAAGGGCCAGGTATGGTGGCTCACACCTGTAATCCTAGCACTTTAGGAGGCCAAGGTGGAAGGATTGCTTGAGGCCAGGTGTTCAAGACCAGCCTGAGCAAGAGCAAGACCCCGTCTCTACAAAAAAATAGAAAAATTAGCCCGGCATGGTGGCACATGCCTTTAATCCCAGCTACTCAGGAGGCTGTGGCAGGAGGATCACTTGAGCCCAGGAGTTTGAGGTTACAGTGAGCTATGATCATGCCATGGCAGTCTAGCCCAGGCGACAGAGCTAGACCCTGTCTCAGAAAAGTATATATGTATATCCTGGAAATGACTCTGTATCGGTTCACAAAGACCTTCCTGATTGTTATAGCTGTAGAGTGTCCTTGTGTGGATGTATCATAGTTTCTTCAACCCACGGTCCTATAGATGGGCATTCAAATTGCTTCCCATATTTCTAAAATTACAAACAATACTACAGCAAATAACTTATACATATGTATTGTTAGATATGTATCTTCAATGTAGATTCCTAAAAGTATGATTGCTGGGTCAAAAGGTAAGTACAGCTGTGAAAAACAGGTTGGCAGTTCCTCAGGAAGTTAATCATAGAATTACCATAGGACTTGGCAATTCCACTCCCAAGTATATATACAAAAGAATGGAAAGCAGGGCTCCAAACGGACACTGGTACACCAACGTTCACGGCGGCATTCTTCACAAAAGCCAAAAGTGGGCCGGGCGCGGTGGCTCACACCTGTAATCCTAGCACTCTGGGAGGCCGAGGCGGGCGGATCATTTGAGCTCAGGAGTTCGAGACCAGCCTGAGCAAGAGCGAGACCCCCGTCTCTACCAAAAATAGAAAGAAATTATCTGGACAGCTAAAAACATATAGAAAAAATTAGCCGGGCATGGTGGCGTGTGCCTGTAGTCCCAGCTACTCGGGAGGCTGAGGCAGGAGGATCGCTTGAGCCCAGGAGCTAGAGATTGCTGTGAGCTAGGCTGATGCCACAGCACTCTAGCCCGCGCAACAAAAATTGGGAAAAAATAAGTGCATATAAGTTTTTGTTAGGTATTGCTGAAACCTGATCCCAGCAGGGTTTTCTGAGTCTACAGTGCCACCAGTTACGTAGGAGCGCCCGTTTGCTTGCAGCTTCACCAACAGCATGTGTTACCATACTTGTTAATCACTGGGAGTCTGATAAGTGAGAAATGGTATCTCAGTGTTGTTTTATTTGCATTTCTCTAATTAGGAGTGAACTTGAATGTGTTTTCATGTGGTTGAGGGCTATTTTCATAATCTTTTTTGTGAGTTGTCTGTTCCTATCTTTCCCCCATTTTTAATGGGTTTTTTATATTTTGCCTCTCAATTTTTAGAAGTGTTTTTTTTTTCTTAAATACACATTAAGGATATTAGCCCTTTGGTCATAGTATATACTGCAAATATTTCTTTCCGTTTGCTAGTTGTATTTTGA
>CAUYSK010109465.1:0-35313 GCA_963575035.1 Avahi laniger
TGCTTGACATGGACCCATTATTTGGGGCATTGTTACATACTAAATTGTGGCACCTACCCAGTCCCAATTCATATGTAGAAACCCTAACCCCCAAAGTGACAGTTCTTAGACACAGAGCCTTTAAGGAGGTAATTCAGGTTAAATGAGGTCATAAGGGTGGGGCCTATCACATAGACTGGTGTCCTTATAACAAGAGGAAGATACACCAGAACTCGCTCTCTTCCCCCTGTATGCGTGCACAGAGGAAAGGTCAAGTGAAGACACGGCAAGAAGGCAGTTACCTGCAAGTCAGGAAGAAAGGCCTCATAAGAAACCAACCCTGATGACCTTGATCTTAGACTCCTAACTCCCAGAACTGTGAAAAAATAAACTTGTGTTATTTAAGTCACCCAGTCGGTGGTATTTTGGTATGGTAGCAAAAGCAGATAAATACAGGCATGAAATATCTATAGAAAAAAGATGTTTGTCTTCTTCTATAATAGAAGCAAGCCATCCTTAAAGATAATGAGGGACTCCTGCTCTCCTAGGGACAAAGACAGGTACCCCACCTTGGTGCTGCCACAAGCAATTGCCACACCTGGGGAAGAAGGACAAGGGCAGGCGCCCTGCCAATTACAAAAGAATACAGGGAATTCCCCAGCCCGTGAACAGTAGGATCTGGAAAGTGATCTAGAGTAACCTAAGGCTAATTATCATGTGGTTAACTGTCCATCGAAGTAGTTCACTAGTGATGTGTGAACCACTAGGAGAGTCCAACCCAGACAGTATAAAACAAGACCCAAGACCATAATCAGAGCCTCTTGTTATGACAGGGGTCCCATTTGTCATCTGTGGTGAATGTATCTTGCTCTTCCCTCAATACTTCATTTAGTGCTGGTCTTGCTATTGATGTGTCTGGTCATTCTTCCACAAAAAGCACACCAAGAACAGACTGCCAACCCAACAAATGCACCTCCTCTTGGCCAAGGGGATACCCTAAATCCGAGTTGCTAGCCATGAGAAGGAAGGTCAGACATACCTCATCATGCCCCTCTCCCTTTTTAGAGACATCCTTTGTAACTCATTAACAGTCCTAAGGCTATGCAAGACAAACCTGCAGGTCCTCAATTTACATAACAAATCATTTGAGTCTAGGTATATGTCTAAGTGGCTAGTCTCTGATTAAGACTTCCTTATCTCAACTTAAAACATTGGAAGCCTTTGGACAAAGCTTCATTTCTTTTTTTCTCTTTTTTTAGACAGGGTCTCCCTCTTGCTCAGGCTGGTGTCAAACTCCTGACCTTAAGCAATTGTCCTGCCATGGCCTCCCATAGTGCTAAGATTACAGGCATGAGTCACTGTGCCCAGCCAAAGTTTCATTTCTTTCACTAATTACAAATCAAAGTCTTTAAACCTACCTATATATAACCTTAAACCCCTGCTTTGAGATGTCCCACCTTTTCAGGCCAAACCAGTGTACACCTTCCATGTATTGATTTTTGGATTTATGACTTTATATGTAATTCTTGTCTCCCTGAAATGTATAAAAACAAACTGTAACCCAACCACAATGAGTCCACTTGCTCGAGGCTTCTTGTGCATGGCTACGGGCCACGGTCCTCAAATTTGGCTCAGAATAAACCTCTTCAAATTATTTTACAGAGTTCAGCTTCTTTTCCATTGACAGACACATACTTTCTTGGACATGGCTGGCTACTGCTGATAGCAGATACTAGAATATGCTTTCTTCACTAAGCCCTGATTATAGCTGACACCTAAAATGAGAATCAGAATCAGAATCAAGGTAGAATCAGGAAAAAACTAAAGAGGATTTCTCCTTTCTTATAAAAGCCTGGTCTAGACCCCTGGTTCTCTCTCTCTGAATATAAAAGCCTTTTACTCTTCTGTGATAAAAATAAGAAACTACTCTCAAAGAGCTAACAGACTTGTGTAGATAAAAAGCACGCTGGGGTTTTTAGTTTTCTGCAAAACTAAAGTAGCAGCCAGATGTCTTCCAGGTCAGCATTCAGTGGAGGTGCCTGCTGTTCCACTTTACTCTTTTGCTACCCCTATACACCACTGCAGCACTCCTAAAGCCCAAAACACATCTCTCTGACACTAACACAGAATAAAAGTTTACTCTCCTCTGCTGGTCATAATAATCTCGACCCAATGGCAACTGGTAGAGAACCCTATCATTGTTTTTGTAGTTACAGCACCTCAATACAACCATAAGTTGACTTCAAGACATTCCACTTCTTCCAATCCTGGTTTCATCTTTAATGCAGGTAAGACCCAGTTAGACTCTCAGGGAAGGTAGGTTCTGAGTTTACTATCTACTCCTAATAAAAGAGAGTACAAAGTTCCCTTTTCATTCTTTACATTCTAACTCGGCGACTATATATGTTACCTTGACTATAGCATGTTCTTTTGCATTTCATACATCTGCCAAAATTTACTCTGATTCTTTTTATGCCTCTGGAGCTGGCTATGCCTTTGGAGTTGTTCATAATCATAGAGAGTAGTAGAAATAACAGAAGTCTCTTAACCACAGCTGAGTAAAATATCTAATAGTCCGGGTATAAAACATTTTGCTCTGCAAAACCTCATAGATGTTATACATGGAAAGTTCTGGTTGATGATGCAGTTCAAGGCAGAGGTCATATCCTTTTCCCTGGCCTCAGTGCCATTTTTGCTCCCACTCAACAAATAGTTTCCTTTGGCAAAGATGTCTTATTTTAAGGATAGGATTCAAATTCAAAGGTGTTCTCTTGAACACAACAGGGTAACCTGAACATCCAGATGACCTCTGAACTTCACTGTCCCTGCTTACTTTTATTGTCACCCAAATACATTCCCCCTCACCATGTACATGGGACCCATGACAAGGTACAGAGTTCAGAGGTAGATAATAAGAATAGTCAGGAATGATTGGTACACCTGAAATTGTTGTCAATGAGGTCTAACAATACTGTTTCACTTGCTGTTTGTCAAGCCACAGTGTGAACTAATCAGTCAAGACCACTCTTACCTATTAGGCCATTTCAAATTTTATCCAAATGAAGCAATGTTCTACACGTTAGTATTTTTTTATGTTTTTAGAATGAGTAGAAACATATTTCAGCCTTTAACTAAAACATTTAACAAGATCCCCAGATTTATCCCTAGAGATCCCTAGATTTAGGACATCTCTAGATTCAGATATCCTTGCTGATAAAAAGAAGACATACTTACTATACAAGTCAGATTTAAAGGAAGTCTGTTAACACTTAAGCGTTCTAACTATGGTATCATTGTCCACATGATCCAGAATCAGCTGTAACAGTGCAACATCAAAACGAAATATTGTAAAATAAACAGGTCCATGAACTTTATGAGAAGCGTAGCTAATAAAAAAACCTACTACACCTATTCCACAGAGCAGCCAAGGTTAGTTTAAAAAACCAGGAATCAGATAATGTGATTTCTGATCACACTTAGAATAAACTCCAAATTCACAAAGCCTTATAGGCAACAGCCTCCTAATGAGTCTCCCTGTTTCAACTTTTGCTCCCTACTTCAATCCATTCTAAAGAGTAGCCAAGGTGAGTTACAGAAGTCAGAAATCAGGCAAGTGGTTTTCCACTGCAGTTAGAATAAACCTCAAATTCACAAAGCTTGCCATCGTCAGGCCTGCTTACTTCTTTCACCCCATCTTGTAGCAGTCTCAGTCCTGCCATGCCACACCGGCCTTCTTTACATTCCCTCAAACTCCATGCCCATTCCTGCCTTATGGCCTTTGCATGAGCTGTTGCCCTGGCCTAGAATGTTCTTTGTCAGATCTTCACCTTACTGACTCCATGTTCTTTTAGAGCTCACCTTAAATGTCACATTGTTACTGAAAGTTCAGCACTTGTCCCTGAGGCCGCATCAGAACAACAAGGATAAGAGGTTTGAGGAGAAGGAAAGGGAGGTTTATTTTTAATAATTTGCTGGCATATGAGGAGGATGTAGCCTCTCGTCTTAAAGTGTCATTGTCCTAACTATAGGCAGAAACACAGAGCTTTTAAAGGGAGGGCTTTCAGCTTCAGCCTATTGCTGTTTCACTATAGTTGCTGGTTCTGATCCATCCCATCTCCAGTGTACACAATCTCGTGATCTCTGTCTGGACACTTCCACTGAGCCATCTCTTGTGGTACAAAAAACAAAGGACACTCTCCTGCCCCTCTGATTATTGGTCCCGGGCAGGAATGTAGGTTTTAATTCCCAAAAAGAGTGGGGGTAGTTTTAAAGAGACAACTCATAAAACATTTTACCTTTTTCAGGCCGTTCCCTCTGCTACAACATCTTCTGAAAAGCTTTCCTTGACCACTCATTCTACAATAGTCACTTGATCACTTGCTATCACATCACCATTTGAACTTTCGGTATACCTATTACCACCATTTGATACTCTTCATCTTTCTTATTTCTCTCTCCTCGTTTGAGTGTATAGTCCTGGAAACAGAACTATAAGACCTACATAGTATGTATGTTCACTCTTTCTTTAAAAAAAAAAAAACAAAACTGATTTTGTTCGGGTATCAACTTCTCCTCTGTCTAGCCATCAGCCTCAGGAAAAGCTGATCCCCTTATCCTCCACCTCCAAGGAATGTTTATTGAACAATAAAAATCTCATATCCCTTGGCAGTGGTTAGTTTAGAAATAAGCATGCGGACAGATTCTGGCCAAAAAGACATAAGGCAAAGTTTAGTAGAGGCATCTAAAAAAGTAGTTCTGTGTTCCTAAAAGAGTCATGGAAACCCCGATCCTTTTTTCTCTCTAGTATTTAGTGAAGAAACTCATCGCCACAATACCTCTGTGAAAGAAACAAGCCTTAAGATGAAGCCAACATGGCATTAACAAAGTGGGCAAAAGGAAAGAACTTGATGACATAGTTGAAACACCTGATCCACTCAGGAGCCCATCCTATCTCTGGACTTCCTTCTATGTGAGGTAATAAATGTTCTTGTTATTTAAGCCAGTTTAAGTTAGATTTTCTATTAGCCACAGGTGAAAACAGACGAACACACACAGGGACTTCGTCTACCTTGTTCGTTGCTATATTCCTATCATCTAGAAAAATGCCTAGCATATGGTGGGGACAACAAATATTTGTTGAATGAATAGTGAAAGAGTCTAAAAGAATAACTTATGAAGGATAAAGGATCCTAAGACAAATGTGTTCCCCCAAAAGCATATGTTGGAAACTTAATCCTCAATGCAAGTGTTGGCAGGCAGGACCTAATGACAAGTGATTAGGCCATGAGGGCGTAGAAAAATGCATTAATGCCATTATTGAGGGAGTGGGTTCAGTATTTTGGGAATAAGTTCATTATAAAAGGGGGAGTTTGGCCCCTTCTTTCTCTCTCTCTCCCGCCTTCTGCCATATTATAAGGTAGCAAGAAGACCCTCACCAGATGCTGGCCCCTCAATCTTGGACTTCCCAGCCTCCAGAACTGTGAGCCAATAAATTTCTGTTCACTATAAACTACCCAGTCTCTGGTATTCTGTTATAGCAGCACAAAACAGAGTAAGACACTCACTTAGTTATAAAGTCACTAACTTCCTTAAGAACAGGCATCTAGTTAAATACTATCAAGTAAGCACAAAAATGTTCTTGACACAGATTTTAAAACATCAACCTAATGCTAAACTATGTTACCATTATTACAGAAGGAAAATGCCACTATCAAAAAACATGGATACATTAATAAAGACTTACAGGTTCTTGTGGTTCTGTTTCTTCCCAGGCTCCCCAACCATCATCTTCCCAGTTTGTTGATTTACCTATTTTAAAGAAGATGAAAAATGTTTACATGAAATACAGGACTTAAAAACTTTTAAAACATTTTCTCTAAACATAATAGAAACAATCCCTGTATAACGCTGATATTAAGGAAGAAAACAATGGTAAACTGTGTTATATCAGGATTTTGTTTTATATAATAACAATCAGGAAACATCTGAACTACTAAATATCTAAATCTATGTATTAGTAAAATTGTATGCAAGTTATCTGGATCTTAAGATATTAGATGGCAAAAGTATATCCACATTTAAATCAAACTACAAAGGTCACTTTAAAAAATCTAAAAAGGACAAATGTTTATTACTAAAGACATTAGACAAATATAAACAGTGATAGACCCATCTAAAATTTCACACAGATCCCTTAAAAATGACTTACTTTATCTATTTTTTTTGTACTTCAACAGATGCAAAAAAGACTTTTTTGATAAGACAAGGTCTCAATGAAAAAGAAAGCTGAATTTTGAAGACAAGGCTACTCTTCTGCATCCTATTCTGATATTCTGTGATTTTTTTTTTTTACACATGAGAAGATAATCAACAAACAATGCAACAAGGAATTTAAAAGCTCAGACAGGTTTATCGATGATGACACCTTACATTGTTCATGTTACTTGTTTTTATATGGTGATTTTTGAATTTACAAAAAGCAAAAGAATAAAGCTGTCATTTTTTTAAGCAACTTTTTTTTTAGACAGAGTCTTACTGTGTCGCCTAGCCAGAGTGCAGTAGTGTCATCACAGCTCACTGCAACCTTAAACTCCTGGACTCAGGCAAACCTCCTGCCTCAGCCTCCGGAGTAGTTGGGACTAGAAGTGGGTGCCACCACTCCCGGCTAATTTTTTCTATTTTTAGTAGAGACAGGGTCTTGCTCTTGCTCAGGCTGGTCTCGAACTCCTAACCTCAAGCAATCCTCCTGCCTCGGCCTCCCAGAGTGCTAGGATTACAGACGTGAGCCATCATGCCAGGCCTTGAGCAACTACTTTGAGACAAGCATTAGATACTGTGTATGTATTACCCCAAATTAAATTTAAAAATTGATAAAGTTCAAATAAAACTTCGTGCCCCAGAATCAGACTGTTGAAGTTTTATTTGAACTTTTATCAATTTTTAAATTTAATTTGAGGTAATGCATACATGAAACATCTAATGCTTGTTTAAATCCCGATCAAGCGCTACAGAGCTCTGTGGCCTAGGGCAAGTTACCCTTTGTCTCTAAAAGATATAAAAGATATCTATAAGTTCTCTAATCATAAAAGCATAGAAAACAACAGTATCCACCTCTAGCAGGATTGCTGTAAGGATTTAAATCAGATAGTATACTAAAGTCCTCAGTGCCTAACACATGTAAGTTCTTAATGCTAGTCATCAAAATTTCACTTATGGTACTTAAGCAATCAGCTTTAAGATTGCGGGGGAAAATCAGTTTAAAAGATGGGAGTGATCCTGATGGCTTACAATAGTAAGGAAGCAAATAGAACTTTCACTTATACACAAGGTTTTAAAAGTTGCTAAAATCAATTACATATAGATGATAAAAAAAATTGTTACAGTCTGGTATTTGGAATCATTGCTCAATTAACTTTGTGGTAATAGTCTAATCTTCAGCACTTAAATGCCAAATAATTACTTCCTATTATGCCAAGCACATTGGCAGGCATATATTAAGTCCTAAAATAGAACTATCATTTGATTAACACTGTACATTTACAGAAGATTTCCATATATAAGTCAATTAACAATTTCACAAATGTCAAATCTTGTAGTAGGAGCTGAGAAAAATACAAACATACTCCCTGCCCTTAAAGAATTCATGACCTAGTGTAGAAGACAGACAACCATGTAATTATAATACATAGTGATGTTGTAATCTACTACTATGGGAACTTGAATGAGGGAGTAAGAAAAATGAAAAAAAAAAAATAATAGAGAGTAATCTTAAACTAAGTCTTTAAAAGTAGCTAGCAATTTTTCAAATATGCTCAGAAAAAGGTCAACATGAATTTGCAAAGGCAAAGAGGCAGAAAAACGCAATGCACGTAACTAACATGTTTTGAACATTTCTACATGCCTAAATGCTTTCTGGACATTAATTCACTTAAGCATCGCAAGGATCCTTTATCATCACCATTTTACATTGAGAAAAACAGATTACTTACGGTGTGAGTAGATTGACCAAGATTATGCAGGAGTCAGTGGCACCGTGAGGCTTAAATTCAGGTCTACCTGAGTTCCAAAGCCCATGCTCTTAAGTACTATGCTGTACTTACTCCTGCTACGGTTCATGAAGAAGGATAAGATTAAGGAACAGTAGGGTTTACAGTTAAGGTCCAAAGAAAGTCCTCAGAGAGTCCTTGATTTAAAACAGAAACATTGCTTTGATATTGAGATTTAGTTTTTTGTTTCATTTTGTTTTGTTTTTTACCTTGGAAAAGTACAGTTTATTCTTTGGCAATTAGGAAATTTCTTTCTTTTGCTAATTTTTCGACTGCACCAGAAACAACTGTGTTATTGTGGGCTGACAGCAGGTAATTAGGCCATCCCATTTACGGTTTCGGAATATGTACTGTCTTTTGTATTAGAATGCAAAGTAACTAGAAAAGCTTATCACTGAAGTTCATAATTCATTAAAAATTGATATAAAAATAACATATTTATCAAATTACCACAGTCTCAAAAAGACCACATAGAATTTAAAGCCCTTCAGGAAGGTCATCCAATGATTCATTCACTCATTCAATAAACACAGCATCTTTTATGTGTTTGGCACTGTGCTAAGTGCTGGAGATAAGCAAACAAGCCTTGGAAGAGCTTTGTGCACATAACCTCTGTTGAACGCTGTACAAAACTATTTTAAAACTGTCATTTCCCCTCCATATTGGTATAAAAAGTACCTGACTCAACTCCAAGTGACTCATACAATCAAATGGGAGATAGCAGTAATTTGGCTTTTCTACCTCTGCAGATATCTACTATCTCTCTATGCCACAATTCAAAACATCCAAGAAAAGACCTTGATAAAGACAATATACAAAATAATTGGGTTCATGAGGTTTCTCCAGGTCCCTGACTGGAGAGCATCTATCAACAAGAGGGAAAGAAAATTTAATTTGGGCATTCCCAAATTTAATTGGGAATGACATTTTACCAAAGAAATCAGGATATAAACAGAGGTCAAAGGAAGATGAAACAGCACTATTATTCAGGTAGGGTAAAGATATTTTTTTGTAGGTTGTTCTAGAATCCTGTCTATTTATAATACATGTGAGAATGCTTTCCAAATTTGAGTCAACTTAAAAATGGGAAACATTTTATCAGTTGGACACTACCCTTATGGCTATTTCTACTCAGTGTCAATGGTATAAATTCTGTGGTCTTTTCAGTTCTGTTGAAAATCATTTGATAGGGTTTTGCAAGCCGCTAGTTGACAACTATTGTCAGCTGTTAAAAAGTGTTAGAATCCCAGCACTTCACCAGTGTTCTTATGCCTTCAAATTATGAAAGCAAGCCAAGCACATTCTTTACGAAATAAAAAAGATAGTTTATGTTGAAAAAATAGCTGATAAATGTCTAATACAAAGTTGCCATTCATGTAAATAATTTTATTCAGGCACAGTCATTCCTTCTGGCAATCGTCTAAGGATAATGATGTCAATTGACATCATTAACAGTGTTTTTTAATTGATCATTGATTAAGGTTTAGGTAACCAAAGCAATGTTTAACATAAATTTGAGAACTATGCACTGTTTTATGTTAATATGGACCATAAGTCTTAAGAATTGAGATCTGTAAATTCTATGTCACCATGAAAAAATAAGACTAATTTGCTCAATTTATTATTACTATAAAGAAAAGCTAAAAATAGTTCATCATCATTCTCTTAAGAGAATAAATAAATATCTCCTGTAGGCCAGGGTAATTTGAAAGTCCTAAACCCTGGAATAACTTAAGAGGTAAATCAGTTTAACAAACTATCACTCACAGAATAAGGACACCAAGACAGCCAATTTCTTAAGATGGTTTGGGGGAGGGTCCAGTACAAAGATTCTAAACACTCCAGCCATCACCAAACCACACAGTCAGAGAGGCCAAGGCTTATAGTATAGTCTTAGTCAAAGGCTATACTATAAATTATAAAATAATTTAAATTTTTTTCCTATTAAGTAGCAACTGCCTAATCTCTAAAAAGCAATTCTTTAAATGACTCTGTCATCAACTACCTGATTCTTTCATTTTACTGAAGTCCAATCCAACAAAATTGATCAGAAAACGGCATTCACATTCATTGCCTTCATAAAAGCAGTCTCCTGCAGATCCCCCTTGATAGGTAGCCTTAAAACTTTCACAAGGGAGAAATTAATAAGTTAGGAATGACTGAAGTTTAATAGATGACTCCACTGTCAGAGATTCTGTTTTAGGAGGTCTGCAGTGGCTCCAGGAATCTGCATTTAACAACTTTCCTCACCCCACAAATCTGAAGCAGACGGTGCATGCATGGATCATGCTCTAAAGAATACTAACTTCAAGGATAAACTTAAGTGCCAGTCTAATTTGATCCTAAATATTTTTTTTCCTTTGCCTGTCACCACTCTTCTCTTGCTCCAGCTGGACTGTTCACTCACTGGTGGGTGGTCTTTAACAACACTAATAGAAATATAATGTGAGCTATCTATGTAATTTTAAATTAACTAGTAGTAGCCACATTAAAAAATAAAAACTGGTGAAATTAATCTTAATATTTTATTTAACATAATATAGTCAGAATATTACCTTTTCAATATGTAATCAACATAAAATTATTTGTGAGATATTTTACAGTCTTTTTTCATATTAAGTCTTCAGAATCTGTTATGTTTTACATTTAGAGCACATCACAATTTGTCCTAGTCACATTCAGCGCCCAAAAGCACATGTGGCTAGCGTCCACAGGTTTAGAACAACTAGGCCTCTGGTGTCAGGTTGCCTGGGATGGATGCCCAGTTTTACCCCTAAAGAGTTATATGACCTTAGTCAATTTATTTAATTTCTTACTGCCTCAGTTTCCTCTTTAGAAAAATGGAGTTAAAAATTGTATCTATCTCATATAGAATTGTTACAGTTAAAATATGCAGGACACCAGGGACAGTGCTTGGCATGTAGACACCCTGTTATAATATAAAATTATCACTCTCCAAATACAACATTTTCATTCTCATTCTCTGCCTTTGCCTGTCCAATACCTGTCAACTAAATAAATGCCTTCCCACTTCACGTTACCTCTCCAAATCTGGTTTCTCCTCCAAGACTCTGATTAATTCTTCATGAAGTTTTCTTGCATCTACCAATGATCTTTCCCTCTTGTGAAACTACAGCATTTGACTGTGTTTCTTATTCAGAACTTGATTATATACTGCTTTGGGTCATTTGTTGCACTGACAGTTATCTTGTAATTATCCAATTTAGCATGAATGTACACCTTGTCTACACAACTATTAAGCTTTTGGAGGGCAGGGAATGTGTATCCTATGTGCGCACACACACATATATATCTACATACATATATTTTCAAAAGCATCGCAAGTTCTTAATAAATATTTGCTGAATAGTCTTTGAAAATGACATTCTTACCCAAACACTTCCTTATATACTCCCATAAAAGCAGCTGGATTATAAATTAATACTTTTAAATATAATGAAGAAATCAGCTGTTGATTCTAAACCTTTTGCATTTCAACAGAAATATGAAGACAAATACAATACAAATTCATTTTTATAAAGTTTATATATACAGACTTTACATACAGGATCAAAATAATTTTTTTCAAATAACTTTTCTATGTAACATTATAATAAAATTGATAATTCCCCTCTTTTCCATTCCATTTTAACTAGTGAGACAAAATAATTAAAAAGTACCAATTTCTAGCTTTAGTTTTGATTAAGAAATAAGAAAAATGTGCTATTTTGTTCTAATTCAAGTCTAAGTGGCAGAATTTGATTACATAAGATCCTCTAGAAATCTAGTTCAGAGAAGATGGCTTGATATGAATTAAAGGATCTTTATTTTTCATACATACACATATATGCACATGTGCACAGAAACACACTGTATATTTCAACATTTCAAAACAAAACTTGTATCATTACTAACAAAAGATCCTGCAGAAATGATGAAAAGCCAGCAGGGCATGGTGGCTCACACTGGTATCCTAACATTTTGAGAGGCCAAGGCAGGATGATGGCTTTAGGCCAGGAGCTGGAGACCAGCCGGAGCAACACAGCAAGATCCCCATCTCTACAAAAATAAATTTAGCTGGGCGTGGTGACACACGTCTATAGTTTCAGCTACTTGGGAGGCTGAGGCAGGAGGATCACTCAAGCCCAGGAGTTCAAGCTATGATCACATCACTGCACTCCAGACTGGGTAACAGAACAAGATTCCATTTCTAAAAAAAAATAATAATAATGAAAAGCCAATTTGCTCATTCAATTACATGTGACTTTCAACAACCTAGTTTCTTGATAGGGCTAGCAAAAAAATTACAAAAGGCCAGTGAGCTCTCAAATAAACATCATACCATTTTGAAGAAGAAAAAAAAATCTCATCATTCTCAAGTTGTGTCTGTAGTCTATTACGCAAATATTCTTTTTGCCAACAGTGAATAAAACCGGATACACTAAAAAAAAAAAAAGCTCAAAAACAGCAAATATTTCCTATTAGAGAAATATAAAAATAGATGATGAGAATGCTTCTCAGGTCTTATTACTTTCATGCTATGATTCACATCCACGTGTTGCTCCTAAAACATTCATTTTACAACTATATTACATCCAGGACAGCATTTCGGCTGTAAGCAAAATATTAAATATTTCAAAGACTCATGTTTTAACTGAGTTTTCTCAGCTCATTTCTTGTATAACCTATTGATTAAAATGGCATTTCTGGGTATATAAGACATTTCTACTTAGGTTTTAAATATTTTGTCATTTTTTTTCCCTAGTCTTACTTAAGGGGTCAACTTCCTTTAGTATTCTTTTCACATTCTTTCAAATTCACAGAAAATCAAGGATTGCATTGAGGATTCACTCTGAGTCTCTCAAGAAGTTTGCCAGTTTAAAATATTTTGTTTGTTCAACTCAGTCACTGAAATTATCCTTCACTCTTGTTTATTACCACATCTTGAACCACATCTTCTAAGTAAAATTAATAAGCTGATCTCCAACCATCTTATATGATATGAAGAGAAATAAAGAAGAGCAAGATGAAGTTACAAATAATAGGAAAAAAAAAAAAGCAAATACTTCATCATTGATTAGTAACCTGACTTTTCAATCCTTAACTTTTTTCATACCCATTACTTAACGGGACTAATTGGTAACATAACTATAAACCCTTTTTCTTACCCATATCAAGTTAAATGTTTTACCTGAATTAATCAAATCGATGACTTCAAAATGTAAAATGTAACCAAAAAAATTTAGAGATTTTTTCCTCCCTGAAGATATTACACTAGTATTAAAAAAAAAAAAAAAAACCTGTTGTATTTCTCACTTGATAAATGAAACCTTCCAACCAGAGAGAAAATGCATTTTATTCAACCATCAAAAAAATTATAGATATCTTATTTAGAGGTATTTCTATGAATGAATTATTCTACCAACAAAAGCTTAAATAAGAAATTCAACTTCTGCTTTCCACAGCTCTATTTAATTCCCAAAATACATTATTCTAATTTGTTTCTCAACAGTCTGTACTCATAAACTGAGTATATGTTTTTCGTTTAACAAGGACCTGAAGCTGGACAGGAAATTGAATTCTAGAAGTGGACAATTAATTTGACAGTATTTGCTTTTTCCAAAATGAGTGTGTCAAGATCAAAACTAAAAGAGAAACTGAAACCATTAAACATTAGGAAAAGGAAAACTTAATTTCTGTGGTCTAATAAAAGATCTTAGCATAGAAGCAAACTCATTTCCGTTCTTTTAAAATTAGAAAAAAGACATTGTACTTGTTTCTATAAAAAGTAAGAACCTATAGACTTGTAATTCAAGGAGTCAACAAATTTATTTGGCTATTCTTGGCCAAAGGAAGGAAAACATCACACAGCAGTATAACGTAAGAAAAAAAAAAAGTATAAGGAATAAAGAAGTTGCTTCTTAACTTTCCTTGCCTCAGAATTATTTAATATTAACCTTTTTCTATTTCTAGGGAAATGGAAAATGGGAAATTAAATTTTGTGCTAGCATATTCCTCTCAGCACATAAAAATATGTAGCACTCTAAAATAAGGAGGTCACCCTGTTTTCAACAAGCAGTTCATTTCTTTCAAAATATTGTGCGTGTTTAAATCAGCCTAGATCTTTTAGATCCTTTTCAGTTCTAGAATTTTAATGATTCCTGTTCTCAAATAAGTAACCCCCTCATATAATAAAAACATACATTGATAGTTAATTCACAAAATGACTTAACTGAAAATATCTGAAAGCAGAAATACAGTATATCCTCTTGCTCTTAGGTAAGACTGTTCTAAAAATTTTTAAAAATAAAAATGCTCCCTTTGCCCAAAATCCTAAGATATCTTTAGCCCCACCTTTACAAAAACAAAAGCAACCCCCTCAAATCTATAGACCTAAAGAAATTTCATATGCCCTATTCTTTCTATACTTTGTTTTTCTATAATATGTATATTAAAGAACTTATGTGTCTTTTATAATTTTGTTTCTTACAACTTCGTACTTTTATAATATTGATTTTTTTATATCCAAAGCAACAGAAAAAATAAGCATAGCTAAAAGGTAAAGGAGGACGTGCCATTATGAAATGTGAGTAAAGGTATATAAAAATTGCTAACTAAAGCTAATTTCTGCATATTCTATGTCTTCCTTAACTTATTCTAATAGTCAACTATTGTACCTGTGAAAAATCTTTCCTTATATTTAAATTAAATCTCTCCTAAATCAGCCTAATCTTGCTATTACTCTTTTGTTTTTTTTTTTTCCTAAGTACACATAGAGAAAGATTGATAATAATTTTAACAGTATCAACTAAGTACCTGGAACATTTTGGTTCTGTAGTAAAGAAAAAAATGTAGAGGGTATATTTATCGTTGTATTTTATTTCATAGTCAGCATCTCTAAAACAAGGGCAAACATCCAACTCAGATACAAACCAACACACAATATACGTTCATTCATGTTATGTATCAGCTGTACACCAATGCCGGCAATACAAAGAATATATTACTTATTCCCTAGCCTAAACTGGTCTATAATTTAATGCAGAATATAGGGACATCAATAGGCAAATGTAAAGAAGGCTGAAATTACCAAAAAACTGAAAACTAGAGGAAAAAGTTAGCCACACACTCTAGAATAAAGGTATTCCATGCGATTAATATAGATGTAAGTCATTCTTTTTCATGGCTCCATATCATTCCATTGTGTCAATGTAGCATAATTTAATAAATCCCCTAGTAATCAGGTATTTGTTTCCAACTTTTATGCAGTTATGAACACTTCCTTGTAACATTAAACTGTACACTTATTTTTTTTACTTTAGAAAACTGTTTCTAACCTTGCTACACAGTTTTAAGATTATTTTAAAAATAAGAAAAAGTTGACTTCAAACATAAGGCAATCATCTTTTTCCAAAAAGAAGATCCAAAAATAAAAAGTTTCTTTGGCAATCTTACCATTACCACGCTATAAATGCAGGCACTTAGATGACATAATCAAATGTCTACATGTGACATTATGTCATACATCATATGACACTAATTTGGAGACAAAAATGTTCTAAATCCCAATGACAGAAAGTATATTGACTTAGAAATCTTGCTTTATTCATTTTCGTATTTCAGGAAACAAAATCCCTCCCACATTCACCTTCAACATCAATGTCTTTGTGGAAAAAAAATAATAACAATAAACACAAAGCATCTACTAAATGCAAAGCACTGTTCTAAGTATGACTTTCCCTATAAGGTACGTACTACTATCCATTTTATAGTTGAGGCAAAGAAATTACGTAACTCGCTCAAGGTCATATAACTGACAAGTGGCAGAACTGGAATTCAGATCCAGGCAGGCGAGCACCAGGGGCCATTTCCATCTACTTTTTGGGTCACCTAATAGTTTTCCAGAGTCCATCATCTTCAGTGCCACCCAAATTATTTGAGATAGTCTTTTGAATCCAGTGTGATGTTGTCACTGGCAAATTTTAACCCCATAGTACCTAATTAGCATAACATGTTAAAAAAAACAATACAGTAAGGGGCCATTGTGGAGATCAAAACTGTATAGCTATAAAATACCTTTGTCCTCCACAGAAAATAGTCTTTTCTTATGTTCAAAGTATATTTACAAATATTGATTAGGTTACTGGCCATAAAGCAAATCTTTACATGACATCCACATAGCAGAAAACATACAGACTACTCTCTAACAACGATGCAGCAAAATAATCAGTAGTAAAAAGATAAACAAATTAAAATATTTTTTAAATAACTGGAGATTTTAGTATTACTCTTCTACAGTTCTTATACAATAGAGAAAACAAAGATAAAAATAGAAATCAGAAATTTTGAAAAATTAGACTTGATAAAGAAAACCAAAAGCAAATATACAAAAATTACTGCTTTTTTAATATCAAAACAAAAAAAATTTTAAATAAAAAGTTTAAGAGATCCTGGTCATAACAACAATGAATTTAACAAAGTACCTAGATACCTGAACATTTATTAAAGAAAGGTGTAAGGGCTGGATGTGGTGGCTCACATCTTTAATTCTCACACTTTGGGAAGACAAGGCAGGAGGACTGCTCACAGCCAGGAGCTTGAGACCAGCCTGGGCAACAGAGCAAGACCCTATCTCTAAAAAAAATTTAAAAATTTGCCGGGCGCGGTGGCTCACGCCTGTAATCCTAGCACTCTGGGAGGCCAAGGCCAGCGGATTGTTCTGAGCTCAGGAGTTCGAGATCAGCCTGAGCAAGAGCCAGATCCCGTCTCTACCAAAAATAGAAAGACATTAATTGGACAGCTAAAAATATATATAGAAAAAATTAGCCGGGCATGGTGGTACATGCCTGTAGTCCCAGCTACTTGGGAGGCTGAGACAGTAAGGATCGCTTGAGCCCAGGAGTTTGAGGTTGCTGTGAGCTAGGCTGACGCCATGGCACTCACCCCAGGCAAGAGAGTGAGACTCTGTCTCAAAAAAAAAAAAAAAAAAAAAAAATTAACTGGGCATGGTGGCACATGCCTGTAGTCCCAGCTACTCGGGAGGCTGAGGAAGAAGAAAGGTTTAAGAGCTATATACAAAACAGAAAACTTTGCTCAAGGACACAAAACATATAAATTATCTACATAAATATTGCATGATCTCACATTAATATAAGTGAAATCTAAAGAAGTCAAACTAATAGAAAAAAACATATATCAAAATTTACCATCTTGATCATTTTGTTTCGTTGTGTTGTTGTTTTGTTTTTGAGACAGGCTCTTGCTCTGCTGCCCAGGCTAGAATGCAGAGGCATCTTCATAGCTCACTGTAACCTCAAACTCCTGGGCTCAAGTGATCCTCTTCAGTCTCCTAAAGTGCTAGGGTTACAGGTGTGAGCCACAGCACCCAGCCCCTCTTAACCATTTTTAAGTATAAAGCTAAGTAGTGGTGTGTGTGTTCACACTTTTGTAAAACAAATCTCCAGAACTACTTCATCTGGCAAATCTGGCCCATTAAACAACTTCACTTTTCACTCTTCCCTAGCCTCCCTCTGGCAACCGCCATTCTACTTTTTGTTTCTATAAATATGACTATTTTAAATAACCCATGTAAGTGGAATCGCACAGTATTTGTCTTCATGTGATTGGCTTATTTTACTTAGTATAATGTCCTCAAGGTTCTTTCGTGTTACAGGATGAGACATTTTATTTTTGAGACAGTCCTGCTCTGCCACCCAGGCTAGAGTGTAGTGGAGTGATGATAGCTCCCTGGACTCAAGCAATCCCTTCACCTCAGCCTCCGGAATAGCTAAGACTACAAGCACATGCCACCAGGCCTGGCTGATTTCATAGTTTTGTGTTTTTTTTGTAGAGATAGGGTCTTGCTATGTTGTCCAGACTGGCCTCAAACTCCTGGCTTCAAGTGATCCTCACACATTGGCCTCCCAAAGTGCTGGGAGTACCGGTACATGCCTGGCCATTTACTTCCTTTTAATGGCTGAATAATATTACATTTTATGTATTATGTACACCACAGTTTGTTTATCCATTCATGCATCAATGGACATTTGGGTTGCTTCTTCCTCTTGGCTACTGAGAATTGTCTACACATGTTCTAATGTAATACAGAACATGTATATGCCAATATTTCCTCGAGACTCTGTATTCAATTTCTTTTGTACATATACTCTGAAGTGGGATTGCTGGATCATATGATAATTCTTTTTAATTTTTTGAGGAACTCTGTATTGTTTTCCATCATGGTTGTACCATTTTACCATCCTAGCAACAGTTCACAGGGGTTCCAATTTCTCCACATTCTCACCAACAGGTGTTACTGGTTTTTGATAGTGGCTGCTCTAATGGATGTGAGGTAACATTTCTTTATATTTTGGCTTGCATTTCTGATGATTAGTAATGTTGAACATCTTTTCATATGCTTGTTGGTCATTTGTCTATCAACTTTGGAGAAATGTCTAAAGTCCTCTGTTCATTTTTTAATAAGGTTATTTGATTTTTTGTTGTTGAGCTGCAGGAATTTTCCATATATTCTGGATATTAATCCCTTATCAGATATATAACTTGCAAATATTTCCTCCCATTATGTAGGTTGCTTTTTCACTTTGCTGTGTCCTTTGATGCGTAAAATTTTTTTAGTATAACCCAATTTATCTATTTTTGCTTCTGTTGCCTGTGCTTTTGGTATCGTAACCAAGAAATCGTTGCCAAGCCTACTGTCATGAAGCTTTTCCCCTTTGTTTTCTTCTAAGAGTTTTATTTGTTTATGTTTGGTGTTACACTTAGGACCTTAATCCATTTTGAGTTAGTTTTTGTATACAGTATAAGAGTCCAAATTTATTTTTATACCTGAATATCCAGTTTTCCCAACACCACAGGCCATCTTTTCCCCATAGCGTGGTCTTTGCACCGTTGTTGAAGATCATTTGACCATACACATGAGGGTTTATTTATGGGCTCTCTATTCTATTCCATTGGTTTATTTGTCTGTCTTTATGCCGGAATCTTACTGTTTTGGTTGTTATAGCTTTGTAATATGTTTTGAAATCAGGAAGTATGAGTCTTCTTTTTCAGAACTGTTTAGCTATTTGGGGTCTCATTTTTTAATGTATACTGTGATGCCAGAAAAAAAAAAAAAACGTTGAGAATCACCGAAATTACTGAGCCCCACAGGAGAATGATCTTTACACTCTTTTTTTTTTTCCCCAAAATATTATGGGAGTACAAATGTTTTGGTTACATGAACTACTCTTGTACAGTCTGAGTCAAAGTTATAACTGTGTCCATCACCCAGAGAGTGTGCATTGTACCCGTTAGGGGTCTTCATACTTTTTGCTCATATATGCCCCAACAGTTTTTAAATAGTATATATACCTTGCACAAAAGATATAATTTATGATATATTACAAACCTAGACATTTTAAAATATAACTTACTTTTCAAAATTTACTCAGTGGATTCTGAATACTATAGGATACTATAAGGAAATGATCCCCACCAATGTCCATTTAAAAAAAATGCTTATCTTCTCAACAGTTTTTTATATGTCCTGTTTCCTCCTTGAATTATGTCCATTCCACTTTCTCCACAGAATGTTATTCTAATGTAATACAGATTTTTATTATCAGTCCAAAAATTTCTCTGCAAAAAAGGATATGAACTGAGAAAAAAATTTCCTGTGATCATAAGGCTCTAAGTACTAAAATTTTTCTTTTTGCTCAACTTATTGCAATTCTTATTATCAGTAGATAACTGAGGAAAACAGCATAAATACACCACAAATTCTGATAATTATTAAACAGAAAAAGTAAAAATTACTTTGAAAACTCTTAATGAGATGGAGTAATTTACAGCACCTTGATTAAAGGGGAGGTTTTTTAATACTTTGGAGTAGTTTACTATAAGATTAGGAACCTGTGGGAGATGAGCCTTTCTTTAGTGAAGTGAGAAAAGGAAGGATAACAAAGTAGGCACTTTCACAGGAATATATGGAAAATAATTCACTTAAAACTGTCCGTTCTCAAGTAACCCTTGGCAAATTTCCATATAATTATGTCACTGTAAGTTAAGTGGGGACCCATAAAGTGGGGACACACATACTACCACCCATCCCTGCAACTTCAAAGGAATAAGACCAAATTTCATGTCTGAAATATTAACAGATGGTATTTACTTTGTAAAAAACAATTATTAATAGTTATCATTAATGTAAACATTGGGAAATAGTCGAGTTCAAAATCTTTTAAAGTTATAGAGGACAGTCTCCTTTATAATTAAAGATATAAAGTAACAAAGTCATATTGTTATTCTTTGATCTTCAAATACAGAAGTGTGGTATTACTATATCTATAGCAGTTGTCCACATTAAAATCAAAGTACTATTTTTACACTGATAAGCCTCTAGAATTCACGAGTAATTGAGGTGTTTTGTTTTTACGTAATCCCTAGAAATGAGCTGGGTTAAGAAATTAAAACTCTATCAGCTAGGAAAATAAAAATGGTATCATGATTACTGCTTCCCAATAATCATTTACAACACTAATAAAGTGAAGAAAAGCAAAGGTAAACACCATCAGCAGTTTAAGTCCGGTCCTACTTACCTGCTCTGCTAACTTCATTCTTACTCTCTAAAATTTCACCATAACAAAAGTTTAGGTTCAGGTTTTCTTAACAAAGAGCTCTGTACAAAACCACATGCTTTGTAAAAGATGGCCAGGGATATTTACAGAAATCCATAGTCCTAGTCTGTTTAAGAATTCCAAGTAAACTATCTACAGTAGGACAAACTATTTTTCTTTTATTTGTAAATTAAAGTACCATTGTAATATAGGTTAAAATAGATGCTCCTTGACTTACAATGGGGTTACATCCTCATAAAGCCATTGTAAGTTAAAAATATCATTAAGCCAAAAATACATTTAATACACTTCACCTACCAAACATCATAGCTTAGTCTAGTCTACCTTAAACATGCTCAGAACGCTTACATTAGTCTACAGCTGGGCAAAATTACCTAACGCAAAGCCTATTTTATAATAAAGTGTTCAATAGCTCATGTAATTTATCGAATACAGCACAAAGTCTCAGTTGTTTACTCTCCCAATCATGAGATCACAAGAGTAAACTTCCTGCTGCTGCCCAGCATCACGAGAGAGTATCTTACCCAATATATCCTTAGGCCTGGAAAAGATCAAAATCAAAACATCAAAGTATGGTTTCTACTGGATACGTATCACTTTCACACCATTGTAAAGTTGAAAGTCATTAAGTTGAACCATCGTAAATTGGGACCATCTGTATAGGTTTTGCAAAGGGGCTCACCGGTTAAGAGGTCTTTTCTGTTCATGTTCTATAGGAATCGATGGTAGCCAGGATAATACCAACATATATAAACCTACGAATTTGATTTCAAAGAGTAATAAATTAAACCATATGCGCAAACCTACAGGCATAATGCAAATTACTCTAGATGTCTGGGGTGTGATTATGTCCCCAACTGCCTGGTTTGAGTTCATAGCCTGGGTCTACTCTTCACCGTGTGACCTTGAACAAATATTCAATCTGTACACATCTGAGTTTTAGCACCTATAACTTTGCCATACAATATTATAGCTATTAACCACATTGAGTTTTAAATTTTAATTAATTAAAATTAAGTCACATTTAAAAATTCAGTTCCTCAGCTGCACTGGCCACATTTCAGGGGCTCAGAAGCCACATGTGGCTAGAGGCTACCATACTGGACAGTATAAAGATATAAAAATGAGCAGGATGATATAGTTGAGAACATGTGGGAACAAGAGGGTCAGACTGACTGCTTTAGATTAGACTACCTTGAGGAGTTGACATTAGAGCTGAGACTTGTGTGACAAGATGCAACTAGCATGCAAAGATGTGCAAAGAGCACCCAAGGCACAGACAAAAACAATAGCAAAGGTCTCAGCCAGATGTTTTGGCTGCTTTAACAATAAAAATAGTGTCTGAAGCATAAGAAATAAGGGGAGAGGAGTATGAGGTCCAAGAAGTGGCAAGAGGCAGGGCCTCAAGGACCTTATAAGCCATGTAAGAACTTTGGATTTTATGTTAAGTGCAATAAAAAACCATAGAGGGTTAGGAAAAGGGGCTGTTGTAATCTAAATTATGTCTTAAAAACTCACTCTGACTGCTGTTGTGAACTAATTACTATAAGAAACCAAGAGCGGAAGCAGAAAGAGTCGTTGGAAGACGGTGCCATGGCCCAGGTTGAGAGAAGATGGTGGCCTGGACCATGGGAGTGGCGGAGGGATACAGAAAATATGCTCCTTTCCTCTATGTCCACTGTCAACAACACTGTACCTACTATCCTTCACAACCAAGCTCCTTAACATCCAGCAAATATGCTTTGTGCCTCCAACATTCCACTGAAACCGTCCTAAGGTCCCAATCACCTCCGCCTTCCCAAAACCAGCGAGCACTTTTCTATCCTTATCTTACCTGACTTCACCTGCACTTGCAAAACTGCTGACGCCTCCTTACCTCCATCATATTCTCTCCTTCCTCAGCTCCTGGGGCATTGCTCTGGTTTTTCACTCTGTTACTCCTTCTCCGTCTTCTTACCAGTAACCTCTACTTGACTCTTCAACTTCAGTACTCAGTGCATTTCAAAACACATAAAATACTTGAGACTGAATTGACACTTTTTCTGGTAACTCCCAAATTAACATCTCTGGCCCAGGACTCCCTACTGTTTTAGATCTCTATATATAGTATTCAACTGGACTTCCTCTCTTGGACATACCACAAACATTTAAAATGCAAAAGGTTCAAAATATGTCTCTTTCATGCTCTCTTACCATATACCCTTGCTCAAGCCAAAGCCAAAGGCTTCCTAACTCCCTCTCACTAGCAATAACCCCCATAACCACACCTTCGCAAGGTCCTGCAGATTCTACCTCATCTTTCTAATCAAGCCCTTCCTCTCAAATCCTGTTAAGGCTGTATTAGTTGAAGATCCCATCACTTCTTGTTTGTATTGTTGAAACAGCCTCCCAACCAATTTCCCTGCTTCCAATCTCTCCTCCACACTGCTGCCAGAACACATCACAGGTATTCAACAAAGTTTGCTGGTTACATTAAGTACAAATCGGGCCACGCCATTTCTCTGCTTAAAGTCTTTCAGAGAAAACACCTGACAATTTTCACAAGGCTTCTCGTGATCTAGCTCCTTATTACTATTACAGCCTCATCTCCCTGACACTTCCCCTCACATCCTGCTCTCCGTTCAGCTGTTCTTAGTTCTCCAAATACCATGCCACTTCGGGCCTCCCTTCCTCCGCACCTGACATTACTTCTCCCTTATTCCTCCAACTACTACTTCAAAGTTCAGGCTTAACTATCACCACTTCAAGAAAGTGCCTCACACGTATCTCAATCACACTGAATGGTGGATACTCATGTGTCTGTCTCCCAGTAAATCATAAGCTCCTAATGGCACGGCCCACCAACCTCATTTGGTTTGTAGCACCAATGACTGGCACACAGTAAATATTCTTTCACAGATGGTTTTGGTATCTTCTAAATTTTAAAAAGGGAGAGGAGCTTATTTAGTGGGCCTTATTATCGCCATTCCAGTACGGCATAAAGTGACAGCACTGTATAGTACAAAGCCAAATGTGCTTCACACTGAAAATGCAAAAAACCCCACAGACCTCAATAAACACAAAGCACACCCTTTCAAAAGGGGAAACGTATGTAGTACCTAATAAACCAGGCCTGCGATTTTATACTACGTGGGGAAGAGGTTATTTAACACTGTTTGATGATAATAGGTGGAAGGCTTCTCATCTCAATAAATCAAAATAACCTGTCTTGGCTATGTCACTGTAATTTTAGTTCCTAATGTCGATTCTCGCTCACTTCCTGACAGGTCATTCTCCTTATGTGAGAGACTCTTACCACCTTAAGAGTCACTCGTCAATCAGCCATTTGTTCTCTAAACCTGAAGAGGGGACAGGGGATGGAAGAGAGTGTGGGGGATGATAAACACTTTCAGAAGGGGAGGTGCCGGCAATGGAAGAGAGTGGGCGTCGGGGTTAATACCAGGGTTGAGTGCTGACATGTGGGAAGGAACAGGGAGGATGCGATCACGGAGCACGCAGCATGAACCACGGGACCCGGGGCTGAAGAGAGGTGGGGATAGGGAAGATACTTGGAAAGAAAACTGGGGCGGGGGGGCGGCGAGGAAGCAACAAAACGCAGTTTTTGGCCAGACGGGCTTAGGAGAAAAGCTGGCTCGAACAGAAGAGACGACACCAACCGAGCTTCATGACAAGCCGGGCGGGGGTAGTCCCAGTGCGAAGAGGGGAGGCGAGAGCAGAACCAGGGGCCCAAAGGGCAGAGGCAGGCGGCTCGGAGGCGGTAGGAGACCCGAAGCCGCCAGAGGCCGCGGACCGCCGGGGAAGGGAACTGCGAGGCGAGGGGCACTTACTGGGGTCCCTCCGCACGGCGCCGCTGGGGATCTCCTCCCGCAGGTGAGGGAAGAGGAAGTCCCGGGCGGCCTGCAGGTCCTGGAAGTAGCAGAACTGGACAATGGAGCAGGCCATGGCTCCAGGGAACCCCACTCCGGCACTCACCTTAACCCACCACGCCCTGCCCCCTCCACCCCACCGCGGCCACAGACGAGCCCCAACAGCTTTAGCCTCGCAGGAGGCGGGGAAACCAAACCGGAAGTTGTCAGCGCACTCGGGAAGTTGTCGGAGCACTGCGCAAGCGCACGCCGGCCAGGCGCCCGGGGGGGTGGGGAAATGAGGCCCGAGTCACATGACCAGCGGCGTGGCTGCGGGAGGCTGCTACGTCTACGTGGAGGCTTGGGACAGATTTTCAGTCCCAGTTCTTCGCCTACACGGAGAGCGAACCCTTTCATTCATTCTGGCTTTTAGCCAGAGATATTCTAATTGGACTTTGTCCGCGCGAGCCATTGAGTCATTCAACTAATCTTATTGATATCCTTCTATTGGCACGGTCCTGATATTTCACAGAGTATAATCCGTCTTAAACTAGTGACAGGCCAGTGAGGGACGGTATCATGCAACTATGGGCTTTTGACAGGGTTAAGTGCTATTTCAGAAATCAGCGCCATCAAGGCTGGCTTTAAATGCTCCCCCTATAAATTCCCATAGTACTTTGCAAGCCCACTATAGTACGGGTTGCACTATATTATACATTTTCATCACCCATTTGGTTTTTCATTCGTTTGTTCATTCAAATATTTGTTAGTCTTTTCTGTGGCAGCCACTCAGGGCACTGAGTATCAGAGACCAAAAGAGAAGAAATATCTGTTCCCATAAAGAAAATTCTAGTGCTTGATGCAGGCAGTGGACAATTAATTACAGTAGTCCCTATTTATCCTGGGGGATCCTTCCAAGCCCCCCCAGTGGATGCCCGAAACAATGGGGTAGTACCAGCCTTATATATGTGTACTGTTTTTGCCTGTACTTACCTATGATAAAGTTTGATTTATAAATTAGGCACAGTAAGAGATTAATAATAACTAATAATAAAATTGTATACTATAATAAAAGTTACATGAATGTGGTTGTGCTCTCTCAAAATATCTTACTGTGCTTTACAGCAGGTAACTGAAACTGCACAAAATGAACCTGAGGATAAGGGGGGGACTACAGTACTCAATTATTTAACCGAAATTGTGGTAATGCTAGAAAGGAAAGTAGTACAAAGTGCTATGACAAAACATAACGGGGGAAATAACCTAGTTGTTTTTTTGTTTTGTTTTTTGGCAGGGGGAGAGGAGGGGAGCACAAGGATAGGGCCTGGCCCATAATAACTGCTTAATAAATATTTGCTGAAGAAATAAATGGAATAGAATGTGTATAGAAAGTAAATGGAATAACTTGTTTCTTTTACAAAACACTTTCTAATATTGAAAGTACTTTCCCACACATTATCCAATTGGATAGTCACAAATCCCATATTAAAAGAATGTGTTATGGCCAACAGGTGGCTCACAGCACTTCGGGAGGCTGAGGCAGGAGAATCACCTGAAGTCAGGAGTTCCAGACTAGCCTGAGCAAGAGCGAGACCTCAGTTTCTACTAAAAATAGAAAAAGTTAGCTGAGCGCAGTGGCCTATGCTTGTAGTTCCAGCTATTCGGGAGGCTGAGGTAGGAGAATCGCTTGAGCCCAGGAGTTTGAGGTTACAGTGAGCTATGATGATGCCACTGCACTCTAGCCTGGGCAACAGAGCAAGACTCTGCATGTTAAAAAAAAAAAAAGTGTGTCTTATCCCAATTTTTTTAATAAAGTAATTGATTAAAGTATCACTGAGAAGACTCCTGAAGTCCATTTAAGTTATTTTACTACAAAGTAAAAACCAAAAAGGAATTATTTTAATGTTAGCATAAAGAACTGTAGGCACTCACACACTTCTCAAAGGAAACTTAAAGAGCTCACCCACTTTGTATGAAAATGGTGCAGCAATTAATGGAAGGCAAGGAGATGGGGTCCAAAGCATTCATTTCTTCTAGGCCTGTGTACACACTTAGTCCTTATACAACAACTAAAATCAAGTGCCCAAGTTCCTACTCATTTCCTGTTTCCAGGGTAGAATGATTTTCACTAAATAGGATAGACAATTTCTATGTTATTAGGGTAGCAGGCACCAGTTTTTCACCTATAAAATGCCAGGTGAGATCAGATGTGCTGTAAGGTTCCTTTAAGCATCAAGGACCTATAATTCTAAAATCAAAGCTTGCAGAAAAGGCAAGCTGCCAGTGCCCCCTTCTATCTGAAAAATTGCAATGTTTCCTCAGATCATCACTCAGAAGAATAAACCAGTCTTAATAAGATTATTCCCTAAAACCCAGCACCAATATCAAACTAAAATAAAATTTAAAGCTAGATTCTTAGCTTTACTGGATGAATAAAGAACACATGACACTTTCTGGAAGGATACAGTGTCCTTCCTTGAAACCCATTCAAGTTCCTATTCAGGTGAATGCATTTTGTGGAAGTAACTGCCCTTGGCTGATTCAGTTGGCCTTTGTTCTGCCCTGAGGCATTTGTGTATCTCCCATGTGGTGGTCATTGAATTTCATTACTGTGTTAACTCAGTTTTAATGGTAAAGTCCCTGAGTTCCTTCCCAGTAGTGCTGAAAAGATTCATTCATGAATGTTTTTAAGGATTTTAGATTCCCTTCACAGAAATTGCAGCACATTCACGAACTGAACTCTTCCCTCGGGAAGCTGTAAAGCTGTAGGGGGGATGCCTCTGCAAGTCCTGCTGCCATGGTTTCTGTGGAGTGTGGGAGGATTGCCTCAAACAGTAAATATCAGTAACCACACAGTCATCAGAAAGCGCATTGCGGAAGTGTGCAGGCCTGACGCATCCCAGCATAGAGAATGTCTCCTTGAGGATGAGTTCAGGGGCTAGGAAAAGCACTGCGACCAAAACAACAACAGGAGGGGTGCAGGCACTAATGTGAACTTTCACATTACTGTGAGTCACAGCACTGATGACAATTGTTAAGAGATGCTTACTGAGGATGATTAGCAGCAGATCCTTGCTAATCCTTAGCAGCAGCTTGAAGCTGAAGGGATTGAGATGCAGGATGGGCATCAGGTGTGAGAGAAAGAGCAGTGGACTCTGGGTAGATGCCCAGTATTCTGAAATTTAAAAAAAAGAAGAAGAAGAAGAAGAAAAAAAGAGCAGTGGGCTCAAGTCAGGAAATCTCAGTCTGTTTCAACTCTGTCACCAATTGGTCTCGTGATCTCATGACCTTGGGCAATTCCTGTCACCTTTCTGGGCCTTAATTTCTTGACCTTTAAAATGAAGAGGCTGGGCGCTAAGGTTCACCCTAGGGAAATGTAGGTCTGGGTAAGAGACTGGGAAGGGAAAGTTCTGGGAGCTGGAATTGCTCAAAAGGAGTGGTCTGTGTAGGTACCACAGGAAGACGCCTGGGTTAGCAGGAGAGGACATGGCGCCCTGGGCACCTCTGAGTGAAAGGAAGGGGAGCAGAGAAAGGGAATGGAGAGTCCCTGAAGCCTCACCTCAGAGCTTTGCTGTAGGGCATCCTTGAATTGAAGACCATGTGAACAGAAGCAAGGCGTATCTACAGCTAGCTTTTATTCAAAGAACCCCTATGGAGGGCTTATGACACTGCTGGTGCCGTGGGAAGCAAAGTGAGGCAATAACCACAAGCTCTCCGGAGACTCACAACCTAAAAGCAGACAAATACCCACAACTCTAAGCACAGAGTGTGATGAGTACCATGGGTGGCTTTGGGAGGAATAGGGAGAGTAATTCTGATCACTAGGCTTGTCCCGTAGAAAAGAGATAGTGGGGAAGAGGTAGGAAAGGCGAAAAACAGATTGGTTCTCAATTATAGAGAACCTGAAAGTCCAAATAGTATAATCTGATTTTTTTCTCCATGCAAAGGGTAGCCAACTGAAGATTTTTGAAGATGAGGTAGCAGTTATTTTGGGAGAACTGAAGGCAGAGAGACCCCTCAAGATGTCATGGCATTATTTTAACTGAGAAGAAAAGCAGTGCCGCTCTGGAAGCCGAATCAATGGAGTTTGGGTACAAGGTTAGATCTAGGTATAGGAAGAGGAGATAAGACCCTCGATGATATTCAAGTGTTCAGTCTACAGAACTGGACAGGTGGCAATGTCATGTCAGCAGCCAAGATAAAGAATGCAAAAGGAGGACTAGATGTGAAGCAAACAGGAATAGGACAAATTCAATGCTGTATTTATTAAATTTGAAGTGCCTACAGAAGAGTTAGGTTAAGAAAAGCTGTTTTTTACAAACAGAAGTTAGAAACAGGGGGATTAGAGAGATCGAAGCTAGACCCTACCTATGGAAATTATATACGCAGAGGTCATATTAAAGGGAGGGGATGAAAATGTCAGTGGACTCCAGATTGGATGAGAGCAGGATTTGGCTAGGGAAACAAGCTGAGGACTAGCTACTTTTTTAGGAGTGTGTGATATTATGATTTTATATATATATATATAGGTTTTCATCCACTGTTCCTGGCTCATAACTCCCATAACCTGGTTACAGTCTTTTGTTTTAAAGTTGGGACACCTTAAGCCTCAGAAGCAGGCCATAGGAAACAGAATCTCTCTCTCTCTCTCTCTCTCTCTCTCTCTCTCTCTCTCTCTCTCTCTTTCTCTCTCTGATCTTCTCTTGTTTTCTTTTCACCTGCAAAGAGAGAGCAAAAAAAATCTGGACAGACAGGTCTTGCTGGGTTTGGATTATACCGTTTTTGTCCACGTAGTGACACAGTTGGCCATGCTTCAATCATGGAAAACCTATGAAGTCTCTATAAAAGACCCAGAGGATAGAGTTTGGGGAGCTGAACACATGGAGACTGACAAGAAGGTGAAGAAGAACTCATCTATGTGCCAACAGAACTACACAGGGACAGAAACTCCTGCGCTCGGGCCTGTCCAGACCTTGCCCAATTTATCTCCTCATCTGGTTGTTTATTTGTATCCTTTAAGATATCCTTTGTAATAAACCAGTAAATGTAAGTAAGTGTTTCCCTGAGTTCTATGACCCACTCCAGCAAATTGACAAAACCCAAAGAGGGGTTGGGAGAACCCCAATTTGAAGCAGATTGGTGAGAAGCTCTGGAGGCCTGGACTTGTCACTGGTATCTGAAGAGGGGGCAGTTTAGGGGACTGAGCCCTCACCCTGTGAGATCTGACACCGCGTCCAGGTAGACAGTGTCAGACTTGAATTAAATGACACTCAGCTGGTGCCTATTGTTTGGTGTGTGTGGAAAAATCCCCACATTTGGTCACAGAAGACTTCTGTGTTGATTGCTATGGAGTTTAGAGGAAAGCACACTGTTTTCTCAAGCAGGGTAATTGGAAGAAGAAGCTGCAGTAAAAGAGATTGGAAAGAAACAGTCAAAGAAGAAACTCATACATAGTAGGACCGTGCCACGGAAACCAATGGAGGGAGAAGACATTTCACACTCTGGTGACTCTCTTGTATTGAAAGTAATAAAGAATTTAAGGAGAGTGAAAGCCGAGAAGAGATAATTCTTCACTTGGCGAGGGGGTAGTCCAGCCTACAGAACAGCCAAACTCTGTTTCCTTGGCAGAAAATTTGTAACCCTTCTTCAGAATTAGATTATTTTTCTGATAGCTACAGGGGCAATGGAAATATTTTTTTTTTTTAACTATGACTAAAGGAGAAACTTTTAGAAAGGCAAAGAAGAGGTTTTTTGTTTTTGTTTTTGTTTTTTTTGCTGGCATTGACCAATTAGTAAAAGAAGAATTAACTTCACTAAACATTGTGTTTTATTGTTTTTTTTTAAGTGCAAGAAAATATATTTATATTTTCAGTATTTTCCAATAGTTATACCTGGATTGGGTCAAAATCTACTTTATAATGACATAAGAAAAGAAGGTATTAGCATAATTAGCTAACAAATATAAGTGTCCGGGGCTTTTAAGTCTCCATCTTCTTGACTTCAGTGCATTTTGGATTTGTCAGGTAAGTAAGCCACCATATTTTAAACAATGAAAATTGACATTTGTAGAAGAGATTACTAGTTGTCCATTATCCATTTATTTACCCTTTTCCTTTACCAAGAGAACCCCTATATTACTGGGGAAGCTCTGTGCCAAGATTTAAAAACAAACCACATTTCTTAATCTTTTTTGACTCTGAGTGTATCCATATGACTAAGTTTTGACCAATGAGATGGAGCACAAATTGTTGGAATTGTTGACAGTGATTTCCAGGAAGTTTGCTTAAAAGAGTCACAGACAGCTAAGGAAAACCTTTTTGGTCTTTGCTTCCTCTTTCCTGTTTATTACCTATAATTTGATATGGCTGTAGCTCCAGCATCCTTTTTGGACAATAAAGTGACTTAAACTATGGTGGAACATGAAGGTAGGAGCCTGAGTCTCCTCTGCTTCGCGGAGCTGTCATGCCAAGCTTGGACTGCCACATCTGGACTTCTTTTATGTGACAAAATAAATCTTTACATGTTTCAGCCACTGCTGCTTTCTGTTTTCTGTTACTGCAGCTGAACCTAATTCTGACACAATATGACCTAATTAACAAGAGGACCTTGTCACGAAGGAAGGTTGGCGTCTTCTGTATATCTTGTTTAAATAAATGCATTTTTATTTCTCTGATATTCTTTTCCTCTTGCATAATTAAGAAGACATTACACCGATTTCCTCAAAATTTTAAATAGTTTAAATAATTTTGGTTTCATTTGGACATAAAAATATGGCCCAGACGACCAACTATTTCTTGTTTTCTTATTTTTGACACAACTGAAATAGATACTTATCAGAGTCCGTGAAATAAAGAAATGTTCCCAGTGTTGTCCAGTAGCTAAGTGATAAGTTCCACGCACCAGTTTTTATAGTGGCAAATCAAAGGTAGGTTAGGAGAAGGGGAAACTGCTGGTAGGAGTAGTATTTAAACTGAGACCACGAGTCTGAGAAATCATTGCTTTGTGATCTGGGAATTAAGATATCTGAGTCCAGCATCTTTCTGGACTTCACTGTAGTTTCCTCCCTGTGGACCATCCCTTCCTTATACCTTTCCCAAACCTTAGCTTCAGTGAAGCTGCAACTTCCTGACCCCTTCCTTCCCCTTTTATCTTTTGATTTCTGGATGTTTTACTACCTCCTTGTCATCTTTCTCCCTTCATTCAGTCCTTTCTTCAAAGTCACTCTTACTCCAGACTCTTTTCTTTCTGTCAGTGGTATCACCCTTCTGTTCGTGGATGACCTGTTAACAGAAAGGCTAAATATTCTTCCCCCCACCCCCACCCCGCCCCCGCCTCGTTCACCAGTCAGCCACCAAGTTCTATTGATCTAACTTCCAAATGTCGCTTGGGTTGATCCCCTCCTGACATCCTCATCGCCACCTCCGCTCCTGAGCTGTTTTGATAACCCCCTCGTTCTTCCTGCTTCTGAATCTGGTGTCTTCCCACTTCAATCATCCTACACATTGCTGCCAGATTTGTCTTCCTGAGGCATAGGTCTGATCATATTACTTAGAAAATCGTCCCATAACACTTTCACTTCTTTAATTTATTCATTCATTTAAGAACTATTTTCTGGGTGTCCATTAGGCACCATGAATGGCTGAAGGCCCTATAAACATAAATATAGGCAAGATATAAGTAAGACCTAGGAGGTGGAGGTGAGGATTACCAATACACAAATGGGAATAAATACTGCAAGGGCGCAACGCAGGAGCAAAAATCATAGACTTGGGATTCAGAAAAGGCCTTTTGGAGGTAGTATTTGAGCTGAGTCTTTTTTTTTTTTTTTTTTTTTTGAGACAGAGTCTGGCTCTGTTGCCCTGGCTAGAGTGCCATGGCGTCAGCCTAGCTCACAGCAACCTCAAACTCCTGGGCTCAAGCAATCCTCCTGCCTCAGCCTCCCAAGTAGCTGGAACTACAGGCATGTGCCACCATGCCCAGCTAATTTTTACTATATATATTTTTAGTTGTCCAGCTAATTTCTTTCTATTTTTTTAGTAGAGACAGAGTTTTGCTTTTGCTCAGGCTGGTCTCGAACTCCTGAGCTCAAACGATCCACCTGCCTTGGCCTCCCGGAGTGCCAGGATTACAGGCGTGAGCCACCATGCCTGACCTGAGCTGAGTCTTAAAAGCTGAATAGATTTTATCTGGCTGATGAGGGTATAAAGTGGAAAGGAGAAAAAAAATGCTGCACAGAAGAAACATCATGAAAAAAGGCTTGGGAGCAGCGGTAACGTGTATACAGAGAAGCACAAGCGGCTGTTTCTAGAATGTGAAATGAGACACTGTGGTCAGCGGTGAGTCCAGAGAGAGGTGGCCTGAATGACTTTAAACTTCCTTAAATTTCATTTCCCCCAGAATTTAAAGATTAATCAACATTTCTTAGTTTGCTTGAAGCTGAGAAATGTCTCCTTCGGTTCATTTTCTTCATCAGTGCCGCTTTACGCATCTTGCTTGCAGTCTAAGGAGTTGCAGGGAGGAGACAAGCTTCTGTGAGTCGGGTGTTGCAATGCACTCATCTGGCCTGGCTGCCCATGATGTGCTTGATAATGCATACCAGAGGCTGGATCTGTGTTGAAGGTTGGCGTTTTGTTCCTCCCTGTAAAACTTTCAAATACTAAGAGATTCCACAGCTGAGGACCTTTCCCTTGCATGTTCTGCTAGGCGTTCCCCTCTCGCAGGCCCTCTAATGCCCGCTCCTTACACTAACTGGCAGTAGATGACTGAGCGTTTCATTCTTTCCGATGCAGTTTCTTTCCAGTACATGCAGTCCATGTTAACTGTCCTACTAGCAGCCACTGATTTGACTTACACATGACACCTGCATTTTTAAATCTTTTTACAGATATGATCCTTTCCACTGTCCTAATTAGTCAGACCCCTTGTTTGTGGCCATACTTTATTCTCTTCTCTCTTTCTTACACCGAAAGGCATTTGGAAGATTTGAACCATTCTGGACTATAGACCTGCCCAGAGGCATGCTGGAACGTTCTCAAGTGGTTAATTACTAAGCATCTGCTGTGCTCCTCTTCTCCACACAGCAAACTGAAACCCTTCAAAATCCAGCTCAAATGTCACCTCCTTTGTGAAGGACCTGACTTCCCCAGGCAAAATTCATCACTTTGGACCCCCAAAGCTTTCAATCTATGTGTCTGTTATGGTTTATCTGCATTTCTGTCTCACCCACTAGATGGTGATATCCTCAAGGGAAGGAATTGTGACGTTTACCTTTGTGACATTCATTCATTCAACACACTTTTTTTTTTAAACACCTACTATGCACCAGGAGTTAAACAAATACATGAATCATACACAATACATAAAAGAAACACATGTGTGTACTAATAGATAATACAATCCAATGGCAGACAAAAATAAACAGGAATTATAATTCAATTTTTTGAAAGCACAATGTTGGAAATAGTATGAGGAAGCAGATAAGAAAGTTGTCTCACTTTGGGGATCAGGGAGGGCTTTCTGGAGGAAGCATCAGCTAAGCTGAGACCAGAAGGATTGGGTAGGTGATAGGCAAATATAAACGGTATGGAGGGTAGAATGGAAGCAGGGAGGCCAAGCATTCTTAGACACAGAGGAAACAGCTCAAAAACCCCAGGGGTGAGAAGATGTAGTGTATTTAAAGAATTAAATATCCTGTCTAAAACTAAAAGGAAAGGGTTAAGATAAGGCTGGAGAGATGAGGACAGGTGAAATCATAAAATGACTCAAGGGTGGAGAGTATGGTTTATTCAAATTTGTTCCTCTTTCCTGTGTTTGTACTTGGCAACAGGTGATGGCTAATAAATGTTTGCAGAAGGGAGGAAAGAAGAAAAGAAGGAATGATTCAGCATTCCAGTGGGAGGTATACAAATGCTATGAAATGTAGACCCTGCCTGCCTTCAGTGCCATTGGACAAGACAGCTAAATACTAGGCCCCATTTGATTCAATACCAAAAGAGAGTGGTGCAAACGAACGTGGTTAAGTCTGGAGAGATTTCTGTGACCGGGGTTGTCAAGGGACCTTATATTAACAAGATGGGACCTGAACTGCATCTATAGGATGAGTACGGCTTAACTAAGAATGAAAGAATAAAAAGAATCTTCTGAATTTTGCCACATGGAGGTGAGGACATGAGGGACAAGTAGAAAAAGGAAGCAGATTCTTTCTAAACTTTTCTTGGTTCCTTTTCTATCAACTTCTGTTTAATTAAGAGCTGTTTTAAGGACATCAAGGTGTTTGCTGAAAGGCCCTAGACCTACAGCATGGGGAAGGGAACCCTGTCTAGGAAGTCCTGTTCACACGATCAGAGCCCAAAGAGATTCAGCTTCATATATTTGACCTGAATGGAATGTACTTTTTGGTATGGATATGAGTTCTTTCAAAAAGTGTGCAGAGACACCAAATGTGCTCAATGTTAATTGTTCAGATAAAATAAACACCATTTTTAAACAGGATCATTTCTTTTTCTTTACAAAAACAACCACACAATTTACCCTGCAAATTTCAGACAATATTTAACTGAGAAAATTCTAGAACAACGAAAGTCCATAAGCGGTTCCTTAGAGCCTGTGTAATGGAATTTGACTTGCGCTGTCCTGGCTAATTCTTCTATGAGATGTTCTGGCATTTTTGCCTCTCATCTCATAAACATATTTTCTTAAAAGATCAAAAGTCAAGACAAACTGAAATACTGAATTCACTGCAAAAACCATTTATCCTGAATAAAATTTGTGTTTGAAAAGACAAAGGGGTGGACAATTACTTGTAAGCAG
>CAUYSK010109466.1:0-21010 GCA_963575035.1 Avahi laniger
AAATCAAAACCGCAACGAGCTATCACTTATCTCCAGTGAGAATGGCCTTTATCACCAAGTCCCAAAACAATAAATGTTGGCATGGATGCGGAGAGATAGGAACACTCATACACTGCTGGTGGGACTGCAAACTAGTGCAACTTCTGTGGAAAGCAAAAAGGAGATACCTTAAAGAGATACAAGTAGATCTACCATTTGATCCAACAATCCCATTACTGGGCATCTATCCAAAAGAACAAAAGACATTCTATAAAAAACACATCTGCATTCGAATGTTTATAGCAGTGCAATTCACAATTGCAAAGATGTGCTGGCAAATTTTTAAAGTTCCTCAATTTAAAAATAGTTTTATTAAAAGAAAAATGCTATACCATAAATTGAAATTTTCAGAAGTGCATAATTTGGTAAATTTTGATACACCATACCATGAAACCATTACCACAATGAAGATAACAACATATACATCATTCTCATAAATTTCCTTGTGTTCCTTGGAGTCCTACCATCATGCCACTTCCTATCCCTGGCCCAGGCAAACACTGATTTGCTTTATTAGTTCTCATTTTATAGAATTTTGTAGAATTGGAATTATATATACTATGTGACATTTTCTCTGGCTTCTAAAACTCAGCACTATTATTTTGTGGTTTATCTATGTCAATGTATGTATCAATGGTTCATTCATTTTTACTTATGAATAGTATTCTATTGTAGTTTTCCAGAAATTATGCAATTTTAATATTATTTCAACTGACAATTTAAATAAATACAGATTATAAAATGGGGAGTATTAAAGAAATCTCAACTCAAAAACCTGTAGAAAAGGAAACTTTTCTCTACCTTGGCTGGAAAGTACTATGATATTTTCAAGATATTACATTTCCATGATTTTAATGGTAATTTTTAAAAAAATATCTTTATCATAGAAAAAATTTCTCTCATGGAATAAGAGAGAAAATAACATTTCTCTTATGGCTCAAGCAAAGTGTTTCATGCAAAATTATCCATGGAACAACATTATTTTGTGTTATTGTTGTTGTTGTCATAATTTTCCAAAGCTGTTATTTTGATCTGTAACACGTAATTACAACACTAAACACAGACTTTCTATTTACGATACTTCAAATATATTTTTAGATGAGTACTCAATGGCATTCTGCAGATGCTGACAAGACAACTAAGCCTCTAAACAAAGGAGTATTGTTTAATGAAGGCAAAAAAGAGCTGCTTTTCACAAAATAAGCATTGGGATCTGTTGTCTTGCTTGGATAGTAATAGAGTTATACCCGAACCCACGTGTATATTTATTAAACTCGTGACCTATAAAGATAAGCTAGGGACCTCAAATTTCTGCTACTTAGAATTCATGTGACCTTGGATGAGTTATTAAACCTGTTGAAGCTATCATTTGCTTATCCTCATAGGTCACTCCTAACAAAGGGATCTTGTGAGTGTATAAACTACTTTGAACAATACTTGTCACTTATTAAACTTGTGAAAAATATTTAAAAAGAAAGTGTCTATTATTATTTGAAGGAAGAGAGTCCATCCAATAAATCCATAATTCAAAAGTATTCAAGATATTTAAACATTTCGACTTCATAAACTTTAAATTCTTTATTAGTATAATAAACACCAGAGGAGCAGAATGAATATATGTGATGGATTTTAATATTTGTTATTTATCTCACACCTTCTGGACATCAGATCTGGATGTTTCACTTTCAGGTTAGTACTTTCTTGTTGGCAGGCCAGTGGGAGCAGATTGTGTAGCAGAAATTATGTAGATTAGCTTAAATAGTTCAAAAAATGACATATATTAAAACTTGATTTCCAAATCTTACAAGCAATATGTAAGGTATTGCAATGTAGTAATAGGAAAAATGTTGGATTCACTCAATCATGACATCTGTGTGTAATTTTATACATATAGTGTTAACTAAAGACTCAGAAAACTGGGAAATAGCAAAGTAATTATTACAGTAAGACTTAGAGCTAGTCATATCTACTAGAGGAGATAGAAACTCAATTTTGGATTGGAGGATTACTACTGACTTCCCCATTGACTTTTCTTGTGGATCATGTCTCATTATTTTTATGAAGATTGTAATCATGGTCTTTCAATAATTTATAGTCAACTGTACAGATTTTGAAACATTCTGAACAATGAATTTTGTCTCTTGTATTATTCTGAAATATTTTATTGTAGATACACAGATTTAGTAGAAACTTTTATGAAAATGGCTTAGTTGTTTCATTAATATCCTTAGAAGTTTTTTCCCTACCAGACTGTTGATCTTAACCTCTATTTGCATTTATTCTTTCCTGATGAGCAATATCTATGCTGTCCTCTCACTAATCTATGCCTAACTACAGTCCTATAACAATTTTATAGCATATATGTTTTAGATAAAGCATGAAAATAATTTTTCAGAAAAATAAATTACATCTATAATTTGTCTACTGATGATATTGTAAACATATTATGTAAAAATATGAGATGCAGTTTTTTTCTTACTCTTAAGTTTAGAAGAGTGGTAAAGATATTTTGTACTTTAAGATATACATATTCCTAGGGAAGAATCCTGAGAATTGGAAATGATTAGCAAATCTCTCTCAGGTAAACTTAAAGGAGGGGAGAGGGAAAGAGAGAGTGAAAGAGAGGAATTATTTGGATCCCTGTTGTATCTATGTAATCACTAAAACCATAACTATGGGTGTTGGCTTTGACTTTTCTTTTTGTCTTACCTCAGGCATCTAATTGTTGTAGTACTCTCAATTCTATCTCCTTAACAAGTCCTGGGATAATTGTCTCCTTCATGTCCACATTGACATTTCCTTAGTTCAAATCATCGCCATCTCTATTGTGCTTGTTGGACGTGTGCCCTTACTACCATTGTGCCTCTAAATTCATAATCTTTCAATTAATTTTCCAAACTATGCCAATGGGATTATTCTTAACAATAAGTATGATCATTATATTTACCTGTTTGAAACTCTACAATAGACCATGATTCCTCAGCAGATAGAGTTCACAGTTAAGCTTGGCACACAAACATCTCCCTAATAATCCCTATAAATCATTGTTTCTCCCCAAGCTGGCACTTCTAGATTAAGAAATCACTTACTGTTTACTGGATATTATATGTACTTTCAGATCTTTTAAAGCTTTGTGCATGCTTATTTTTCAATCTATAATTTCATCATTACCTTGTCTCTTTCTCTCTCAAGGAAAGTGTCTAATGATGATATGAGGTGTAAATCATGTACCATCTCATCTACATTGCTGACTAGTGATTGCGATCCATTTTATAAAAATAGAATTTGCATCTGAATGAATGAAGAAACAACAGAGGAAAGGTGTGAAGTCTCTGCTCATAATAAGACTGATTCTCCCTCTAATTTAAAATTTTTTTTGGTTTCTACTGTTCCTAAATTGGCTCCTCTGGCTTAATACTCTGAACTTCCAATAAAATGTCAGTAAATTTCCTTTTGTACTTACTGATCAATGTTTGTTTTTATATTAAACTAATAACCTCAACTGGTACAATTGGAAAGTGAATACTTTGAAAATATATATATATCTATATATATTTAGCAATTATCTAAGAGGCTAAGAGAGTCCAAAGCTTTTGATTTTGAAAACAGTGGCAATCCATAGTCTGAATGTAAGTTCTTATTAGATATGTGCCTGAAAAAAGCATCACTAAAAATATGTATTTTTCTTGCCCTATCCAAAAAAATGAATGGTATACTTTTGCTTAGGTGCATATAAAACAGTGATAACTTTCCTTATACATAGACTTAAAATGGAGAGCTTAATTTCTCCTTTTCAAAAGAAATCACTGTAATTGACCTAATATTTTATAATCTATAATTCCATGGATCAATGCATTTAAAACATTTTATTATATTTTATTATTGGGAGCATATTAAATATGTAAAAACAAATTACTTTTCTATTTTGTAAGCAAAGAAATAACTTATTTGAATCACAATTTTATGTCTATTCTCTTATCCAATAATATGAAATGGCTGATCCAATATCTCAGGGAAAAATAAAAAAATACATTTGTTAAACTTTTTGGTACATAGGTATTAATTTTAGTTACCTTAGAGCTAAGCAGTTCAAATTTACTCTCTTTTTGAGTGAGAAGAAGATTGCTTTTAATTATATTTATTTTTTAATTTTAGTAATTTTTCAGGAGTGCTAACGCCTATTATTCTCAAGTGAACTCATTTATTTTGATGAAAAGAAATTTGGTGATTCAAGGACAGAACATAACAGATACTTTTGTTTTGAGTGGAAATTATTAAGAATTAAGGTTGAAATAAAAACAATACTATGTAAATGTAAATGAATTAGAAGAACTTATTCCTATATTCTTGCAGAAGAGATGATTGAATTGTAACTGTAGATTTATTCATTTATCAAATGATAATAGCCTACATTAAAAATAGTATTTAAATGAATCTTTTATATTAAAATAATAAGAAATTCTCAGTGTTCTTTATGATGTAGAAACATCCAAACAAGTAGTATATTCCCATGATCCAATGTTATATTTTTGACACTTTTTATTTTACACTTATAACTACATATTAAGGGCTAATTCTTTAACATTAACATCTGTATTTTTTTAATCTCTCACCATAGATTTAATTATCTATGTTTTGGTTAGTGATGCGATCATAACTGATTAACACTGTTCTGCAAAATAGGTATAGTCATACATTGTTTAACAACAGAAATGTGTTCTCAGAAATGCATCTTTAGGTGATTTCATCATTGTGTAAACATCATAGACTGCACTTAGACAAACCTAGATGCTATAGCCTACTACACACCTAGGCTACATGGTATTGCTCCCAGACTACAAACCTGTACAGTATGTTGTTACTGTACCAAATACTGTAGGCAATTGTAGCACAATGGTAAGTATTTGTGTAACTAAGCATATATAAATATGGAAAATGTACAGTAGAAATATGGTATAAAAGACAAAAAATGGTATACCTGTATAGGGCACATACCATGAATGGAACTGGCAGGACTGGAAGTTGATTGGTCTGGGTGAATCAGTGAGTGAGTGGTGAGTGAATGCAAAGGACTCAGGCATTACTTTATACTACTGTAGACTTTGTAAACATTGTGTATTTAGGCTAAATTAAATTTATTTAAAATTTATTTCTTCAGTAGTACATTAACCTTAGCTGACTCTAACTTTTTTACTTTCTAAACTTTATTTTTTGAACTTTTGACTCTTCCGTAACAACAGTTAGCACATACATTGTACAGCTGTACAAAAGTGTTTTCTTTATATCTTGATTGTATATGCTTTTTTCTAGGTTTCTTTTTCTTTAATTTTTAAGCTTTTGTATTAAAAACGTACACCCAGACACACACATTAGTCTAGGACTATGCAGTGTCAGAATGATCAATATCACTGTCTTCCACCACCACATCTTGTCCCACTGGGAGATCTTTAAGGAAATAACAAACATGGAGCTGTCATCACCTATAATAACAATGCTTTCTTCTGGATTATTGATATATTGTGAAAGACCTTCTGAGGTTCTTTTTTATAAGTAGAAAGAGTACACTCTAATATAAGAATAACGTATAAAATAGTAAATGCATAAACCAGTACCATATTTACTGTCATTAAGTATTATGTACTGTATGTAATTCATTTGCTATGCTTTTATATGACTTGGAGCCCAATAGGTTTGTTTGCACCAGTATCATCACCAACACACGAATAATGTGTTGTGTTAAGACGTTATGATGGTTATGATGTCACCAGGTGATAGAAATTTTTCATCTCCATATCCATTGTTGACTGAAATAGCATTATGTGGTGCATGACTATAATTCACTTTTTGTGTATTATATAAATTCAGCTGCAATTTATAGATGATAAAAACTATATTTTTAATATGTTGCTATACATTTAAATTCCTAGAACATGTCCTAGTAAATACCTGGACTAAAATGGTATAAAAGACAGGATTGTGTCTATTTGTTCCTCAATGAATCTCCAGAATCTGGTATTCGCCAGTTAATTAGTATACATTAATATTTTAAACCAATTAGTAAATAAATAAAATTATTTAGATTTAACATAACTAGTATTTTATTACCTTAGGTAATATTTTATTTTGTATTAAAAGCACTTCACACAAAAGCCATATATGACAAACCAACAGCCAACATCATATTGAATGGGGAAAAGTTGAAAGCATCCCTGCTTAGAAATACAACTGGACAAGGTTGCCCACTATCACTGGTTCTATTCAACATAGTGCTGGAAGTCCTAGCCAGAGCAATCAGACAAGAGAAGAAAAGCAAGTGTATCCAAACAGGGAAAGAGAAGATCAAGTTATTGCTCTTTTCTGACAATATGATCTTAATCCGAAAATTCCAAAGATTCTGCCAAGAGACTACTGGAATTGATAAATAAATTCAACAAAGTCTCAGGTTACAAAATCAATGTACACAAATCAATAGCATTTCTATACACCAACAACAGTCAAGCTGAGAATCAAATCAAAGGCTCAATATCTTTCACAATAGAAACAAGAAAATAAAATACCTAGTAATATATTTAACCAAGGAGATGAAAGACTTCTACAGGGAGAACTACAAAACACTGAGGAAGGAAATTGCAGAGGATGTAAACAAATGGAAAAATATATCATGCTCATGGATGAGCAGAATCAATATTCTTAAAATGTCTATACTACCAAAAGTGATTTACAGATTCAATGCAATCCCCATTAAAATATTGACATAATTATTTTGCAAATCTAGAAAAAAATAATTCTACACTTCATATGGAACCAGAGAAGACCCTGAATAGCCAAAGCAACGTTAAGCAAAAACAGTATCTTTAAGCAAATTGGGCAGCATCCATTTACCAGAATTCAAACTACACTACAAGGCTATAGTAACCAAACAGCATGGTACCATCATAAGAACAGAGACATAGAGCAATAGATCAGAACAGAGAACCCAGATATACAACCATCCTCATATTGCCATCTTATTTTTGACAAAGCAGATGAAAACATGTACTGTGGAAAAGAATCCCTATCCAATGGATAGTTCTGGGAAAATTGGATAGCCACATGTAGAAGATTGAAACAGAATCCTTGCTTCTTACCACTCACAAATATTAATTCAAGATGGATAAAAGACTTAAACCTAAGGCACAAAACTATAAGAATTATGGAAGAAAATGTTGAAAAAACTCTTCTAAATAATGGCTTAGGCAAATAATTTATGAAAAAGGCCCCAAAGACAATCACAACAAGAACAAAAATTCATACATGGGACTTGATTAAAAGAAAAGGTTTCTGCACAGCCAAGGAAACAATTAATAGAGTGAATATACAACCTAGAGAATGGGAGAAAATATTTTCATACTACACATCCAATAAAGAGTAATAACCAGAATCTACAAAGAACTCAAGCAAATAAGGAAGAAAAAATCAAGTAACCCCATAAAAAAGTGAACAAAAGACATGAACAGAAGCTTTTCAAAAGAAGACAGACTGATGGCCAATAAACACGTGAAAAAATGCTCAGTATCTCTAATCATCAGGGAAATGCAAATCAAAACCACAATGAGATATGACCTAACTCCAGTGAGAATGGCTTTTATCAAAAAGTTCCAAAACAACAGATGTTTGCATGAATGTGGAGAGAAAGGAACATTTGTACACTGTTGGTAGGACTGCAAACTAGTCCAACCTCTATGGAAAGTAATATGGAGATATGTGAAAGAACTAAAAGCAGACCTACCATTTGATCCAGCAATCCCACTATTGGATATTTACCCAAAGAAAATAAAGCCATTCAATGAAAAAGACACTTGCACTCGTATATTTATTGCTACACAATTCACAATAACAAAGATACGGAATCAACTTAAATGCCCATCAATTCATGAGTGGATTAATAAAATGTGGTATATGTATAGTGTAAAGTACTACTCAAAATTTAAAAAATGGTGAACTAATATCTTTTATAACAACCTGGATTAAAGTAGAGACCATTTTCCCAAGTGAAGTATTTCAAGAATGGAAAAATGAATACCGCATACACTCACTATTAAATTGGAACCAATCGATCAACACTCAGGTATACATAAGGAAGTAAAACTAAGTGGAAATCAAGTAGGTGAGAAGGGGAAGGAAGGGATCGGTAAAATCACACATAACAGATACAATGCACACTATCTGATAATGAACATACTTATAACTTTTACTCAAACTGTACAAAAGTAATTCATGTAGTCAAAACATTTGTACCCCATAACATTCTGAAATAAAAAACAAAAGGAATGCACTTCACATAGTTTTCCCACCCTTTTTCTTACTGCAAGGGAAGTCTTAATATATTCTGAAATGTTCCATACATGAGAAATCTTAAGAAATGACTTTTAAATGAGTGGCATTTTCACAAATTCTGATAATAGCCAAGTATATCAGACTAGACTGGATTTGGATATTCTGAACATGGATAACATCTCTATCATAGAGTTATATAAGAGATTTAGAACAAATGGCTTAAACATTTTATTATAATCATCAGGGCCAGAGGAAAATTTTTTTTTGTTACCATAAGGGAAAATTGTGGATGAATTTAATCATTGAAGACTACAATGACATACATGCCCATAATAGTCTACTCCAAGGTCATTTGACTTGATGGAATCAAAATATGGAAAAGAAACTTGTCAAATTTACTGCATATTCTAATCAGAATTATAAAAATACATTTTTTGCACCACCAACTTTGTTCACAGTGTTATATTTTATTTCATTTTGTGGTATAAATTGATAGAGTTAGAATAATCATCTAGGCAAAAAGCACTATAGAATTCCTGTTTAAACAGTGGAAATGTATCATAGAAAAAAGATCATTTGAGCTATATTACTTGAAAAAAACTTACTTTCCTGTTTTTATAACACATAAATCACCTGGACATGTCAAAGTTTTAAATCAAGTTGTTTTTTTTTTTTTTTACCATTGTTAGCTCTTTAATCTTAAGGCAAAAATTTGCACTTTCTAGAATAGTAGATATTAATAATGCTCAACAAAAATTTCTTTTTTTCACTTTCAGCACAGTGAGGGATTGCACTTTCCTGCCCTCAGAACTAAAACATATTTTGATAATCTTTGGCCAAAGAAATGGGAGAGTAAGTGATGTTTGTCACTTCTATGTGAAAGGAATTAATTTCTGATGTAAGACTCTAGATTCTTCTGCACTGATGATTGTGGGAGCAATTGTGGATATTGAGATTAGTTGTCTCGCAAGAGATTGAGGGACTGCCTCAAAATCCATCACCACCACCACTGATTGCTTTGAAGCACATAACAAGGCTCAAGTCTCAAGGGACCCCAGAGATTGAGGTACAAATTAAGATCCATAAGGCAGTACAAAATAATTGAATGGTTTGTCAAATTACTTTCACAGAAAACCTGGACATTGTGTTTGAAAGGATTTTGCATATGAGCTCAGTGAAAGAAATACAAAATTTGATCAGACCAAATTCATTAACATAACTATGATAATCGTAGACTTCATGTGTAATATGGGGTTTGTAGTAGCTTTAATAGTTTGATTGGTTGACTACTAAGGTTGGTGTAAAAGTAATTATGGTTTTAGAATTGTTGAAATTTGCCCTTTGATATTGGAATACATTCTTAAATGTGGTCATGTTATACATCATTTTAATGTGCAGTTCTTGCTTTATATCTTTTTGCTAATGAGTTATTGCTTGCTGTTTATTTGATATTTATTTTAGACTGTGTAAATGATGTTAGACAAAGAGCAAATTTGAGCTATTTTCTTATTTGAGTTCAAAATGGGTAGTAAAGCAGTGGAGACAATTGGCAACATCAATAACGCGTTGGCCCAGGAACTCCTAAGGAATGTACCACGCAGTGCTGGTTCAAGAAGTTTTACAAAGGAGAAGAGAGCCTTGAAGATGAGGAGTGCAGCAGCAGGCCATCATAATTTGACAACGACCAATTGAGAGCCATCATTGAAGCTGAACCTCTCACAACTACACGAGAAGTTGCCAAAGAACTCAATGTAGACCATTCTACAGTTGTTCAGCATTTGAAGCAAATTAGAAAGGTGAAAAAGGTTAATAATTGAGTGCCTCATGATGTGACCAAAAATCAAAAAAGTCATCGTTCTGAAGTGCTGTCTTCTCTTCTTGTATGCAACAACAATGAATCATTTCTCGTTTGGATTGTGACATGCAAGGAAAAGTGGATTTTATACCACAATTGGCAATCACCAGCTCCGTGGTTGGTTGGAAAAGAAGTTCCAAAGTACTTCCCAAAGCCACTTCCAGCAAAAAAAGGTCATGGTCACTGGTGGTCTCCTGCCAGTCTGATCCACTACAGCTTTCTGAATCCTGATGAAACCATTACATCTGAGAAGTATGCTCAGCAAATCGATGAGATGCACTGAAAACTGCAATGCCTGAAGCTGGCATTGGTCAACAGAAAGGGCCCAGTTCTTCTCTACAACAATGCTTAACTGTACATCGCACAACCGACACTTCAAAAGTTTAACAAATTGGGCCATGAAGTTTTGCCTCATCCATTATATTTATATGATGTCTTGCCAACCAACTACCACTTCTTCAAGCATCTCAACAACTTTTTTGAAGGGAAAATGCTTCCACAACCAGCAGGATGCAAAAAATGCTTTCCAAGAATTTGTAGAATGTCATAGCATGGATGTTTATGCTACAGGGATAAACAAACTTATTTCTCATTGGCAAAAATGTGTTGATTGTAATGGTCCTTATTTTGATTAATAAAGATGTGTTTGTGTCTAGGTATGATGATTTACAATTCATGATCTGAAACAGCAGTTACTTTTGCACCAATCTAATCAAATATGAACTTAAAGTAAGCCTAGTGTAAATGAAGTTGAAATTCTAGAACTTCAGAATTTTGAAAACGAAAATGTCTGAAGGCTTAAAACACCTGAAATGCCTGAGTGAGTTTATTATGTAAGATCTCTGGCTCAACTCTTAAATATGTACCCTGAGGGACTTTGTCCCTTGAGACTGGTCAGCTACTTCCCAGTAGTCTCTGATTCCTCCTACTTCCAGATGTGGGTGAAGCAGCATTGCACAGAGAGGACATTGTGGTGCACAGTGCAGACATTGAAGTTTCTCCAGAAACTACTGGAGGGGCCATGTGGGATATTTCAGAAGTATGGGGACAGTTAACTCCCTATGTAACAAACTCTTTCCTGTGGGGTAAAGGACCCAAGAAGAGACTGACAAATAAATTACCTCTTCCTTCCTCCTTCTGATAAACCTGTGTTGCTGAATATTTCCAGTCAGTAGATATCAAATATGACTCTTCCTAGCTCACTGTGGGACAGTAGCCAGCTTGGCAAAGACTCCTTTTTGCCTTTATTCACATTCTTCTTTGCTTCACTTTCCTTTGTATCATTCTAGCTGCTTTGAAATTGGACCTCCCAAAGATGACCTCCCAAATGAAGATTAACACCTAGTCTCAATCTCTATTTTCTGGTAAATTTGAATAAAGATATCAATAGATTCTAAAACGTTATTTAATAAGTTAAACTTCCACCTATGATTTTATGTACAGTTACCTACATATGAAACAAGAAGCAATATAAAAATAGATTTTTAACCAAAAGAAAGTATATTAATAATTATGCACAACAGAGTTATTATGAATGAATTCAAATCTAGGAAAGAATATTGACTACTACAATTTAAATTTGTATTTACTTATAAACTCTCTTATTTTTCAATTTAGGGTTAGACATAGATTGCTAATAGTGTGACTGCTCTATTATTCATAGCATACTTGATTGTCCATGCAATATGTTTCAAGAAAATTTTGGTTAGATTTTTCACTGTTTGGTCACCCAAGAAGAGATTCTAGATATATTTATACTTACATTCTTACTTACATATGAACTATTGTTTAATTCTTTCATGAATAATCTAAGCTTCATAAAATTATTTTGAAATTTTATATTTACAACCATCTATACTAAGAATACTGAATTCTCTCAGTTTTGTAATAAAAAATTAAATCGTCATTATCTTAACAGTATGAAATATAGCTGCAAAGGAGAGAAAGGTTTGCCATTTTTCAAATTTTAGCAATATTTACCATTCTTTTCGAGAAACAATTTGAGAAACAATGCCAATGATAATAGCCAATTATTTGTATAGCAGTTTCTATGCCACATTGTGACCCAAGTGCTTTATATTTCTTATGTCATTCATTTTAACAATGCACCTATGTGCTCAGTACTATCATTATATTTCTCTAAGGTTTAGATTTGGGTGAGCATATAGCCCATGTAACCCATTTATTACAGGATGGATATTAAACCCAGATGGTAGGCACAGGGAGTAGAACATGCTCCCATAACTTCCAAATTAATTATGAATATCATGTAGAGCCTTATTATTTAAGATTTATTATTATTGTCATATGGTGATGTGCTTGGATCTCCAGTGTCCTCATTTAACCTCACTTCTGTGTTCAGAGCCAATGAACTAAATCATAATACTACGCAGAACAATTCACAGAGCCAATAGTGTGATTAGAAATTTTAGTCTTGTTGACCAGCTAGAAAATATTGTATTCCATTTTTAAAGAATGATTGTTCATTTAATGTAAACAATATCTGGCAGAAAAGTGTTCCTTAGTTTAAGTCATTAAAATTAGAAAAAACATTCAATTGTTAGTAATATAAATCATATTTATATTTTGAAGCAACTATTTTTCTTTATAGAAATTTAACTTAACCAACAGAAGTACACATGAGTTCTTTATTTCTTGGTAACGAACCACTTGCTTCTGTTTAAATGCATAATAGTCATAAATCTACCTTTCATTTTCATAAAGTAATCATAGTGTATATATTTTTACATTTGGAAAATAAACTCCAAATCACAACACCAGGTGCTCTGCTACTACATTGGAAATAGAAACAAATATAGCTTGGTTTAAATATTTTTTCAATTTTTGTCAAAAGTCAGAATAAGAATTTTTATAAACCTCTGTTACATGTGTGGGTCAATGTAATCAAGGATTAAATGTCTTGTCAATAAATAATGAGTTGTGACAAATATATACATCTCTGCAATTGCCACAACAAGACATAAGAGATTTTAATTACCCCCTCAAACTTTCCTTATGCCATATCCTAGTAAATTCCCTACTTGTCCCTAGGCAACCACTAATCTCCATTCTGTCTCAATAGATTTGTTTTTACTGATTTTCATATTAAAGGGATTCAAGTATTATAGAATATACTTTTCTGTCTGGCTTCTTTACTCAATATAGTGCTTTAAAAGTCATTCACATTATTTTGTTTTAGTAATTTTTTAATGCTGAGTAGTATTCCATTGCATAAATATATCATTTTTTTGTTTATCCATTCATATGTAGACAGGTTTTTTCCCTAGTTTTTGCTTTATGAATACAGATAATAAATATTTTTGTATAAGACTTTGTATAGACACTAGTTTTTATTTCTCATGTGCAAATGCCTAGGAGTTGAATTATTGGGTTGTATAGAAAGTCTGTTTTAAATGTTATAAGATAACAGCTTCTCAAATAATCCCTTTTATTACATAAGTTTTGTGTGAGAATTCTATTTGTTTCTTATTTTTTTCTAACACTTGGCATTATCAGAGATTTAAAATGTTTCTCCTCTAAGGGATGTACAGTAGTATCTCACTGTGGTTTAAATTTTCATGGCCTAATGACTAATGATTTTCATAAGTTTTTCCTTGATTTATTGGTTTTTTGATATCTTCTCTCATGAAGTGTTTGTTGAAATCTTTGGGCCAATACTTAAATAGTGTGTGTTTTTTTTTTTTGCTTTATTATGAAATTGAAAGAATATTTTTGTAATCTATATACAAATTAGTTATCATATAAAAATATAGAATTTTTTTCAATAATTTGTAGTTTCTAAGTTAAAATAGACATATAACTTATAATTGTGTTTTCAAAATAACTTCTAGAAGAACAAAAAATAGAATTACTGAAATGAATTTCCTTCTAAGATTAAGGAGATTTAAAAAGTATATATAGTGTTATAAGAATTTGAGTTTTTATTTTAAGTGCATATCTCATTTGCAATGAAATATATAATCTTTATAATGGTTTGTCCATTTTTTATGACATTGGAATACATAAAATAACATAAATTCAGAAATAGACATATTATTTCTTTCCCTAAGGCATTGACAACATCAACATTCTAATATGAAAGTGTCATATGTGACCGAAGGCAATTTAGGGACTTAGCTTTCTACACGGGGAAGGGAAAAAACAGAACAAAAACAACCTCTAATCTGAAACATTCTAAAGCTTTCTGATAAAAGAAAAATACAAGCATTATTCATTCTGAAAATCTGAAGATTACTAATCAATGGTTATACATATTGAATAATAGATGATAGATAAGTGGTATATTAAACCATTTGACAAATGAAAGCAATTAGGAATGTTTAAATAAAATATTTATGTTCTTTTACTTGGTAAAAGAAATGTAATATAATTAATCAACATTCTCAAAGCAATTACCTTTTTACTTCCTCTTCCTTTTTCTGAAATTTGACCCTAAAATATCTTAATTGCTTAAAACATTGAAGTAATGTACTTCAATTCTATCACTATCATACTCACTATAATTAATTTTTGTGAGGTAGAATTGTGTTTGTCTGATGACGTGGAGGAGTTTGTATTTAGTTGAGAGAGACCTTGAGGAATATTAATATTTAAGATAAATGTATAGAAACTGGAACCAAGAAAAATATTCACGAGATGAAACTGTTATTCTTTAAATATAGTGAAGGCATAATTAAATTGATAGAGAAGATACGATTGAAGCCAAGCAAATTTTATTCTGTAACTTTATATTTTGCAGGCCTGCAAACAAAACGTATTTCCATTTCTAGTTATAATGAAGAATGATGAGGTCCTTCATGCATTCCAAAATAACAAGACAAACACCAAAAAACCCTTTACTTTGTATATTCTTTTTTTACCTGCAATGACAGTTATTTATTACAAGACGCTTAAAGATAGAGACCACTCTCACTGAATGGAGTACAAATAGGAGAAGATTGGGGAAATCTCCCATTCCTTAAAATGTTTTTGTGTAATTTCTGATGCCTAAAGTCAGATGGTACGTTGGAACCTGGGTGGATGTTCCCTTAGGTTGGGTTCACAACCATGCTCCACTTGAAGTAGTCAAAGATAATGACAGTGAAGGGCCAGTTCAAGTTGGTGATGAGAAGCTTGGACACCAAATTCAGAGTGATCCAGTGGTGGCAGCTGCCTTCACACTCTTCTCATCAAGGTATAGCACGGCTGTAGGCAGCACCTTCAACACCTTCAGCTGGGCCTCTTGGGTGATGCTTGAGAAATTTTTCCCGTTGGTGAACAAGTCTGTGATGTCCTTCTCCCTGAGAAATCCCTGGAGGTTGTGGGCTCTTGGGATGGAAACCTTTAGGATGCATAAGTACACATGGCTCTTCACGGATGAACAGAGGGGATTAGACATTCCTGGGGCTGGGTATGGCAGAGGAAACAGCAGCAGCTCCCCTCCCAGCCAGAACCCCATCAACCCCTCATGTGATACTTTTAGCCCTTACCTCCCAGTCTGACCAGCTTTTGGAGAACAGTGGAATTGACAGGGCAAGAGGCAGAATGTGCCTCTCCCTCCATCACATAGGAAGCTTCCTCTTTGGGCCTCTGAATTGTTAATTCTTCTATTCTTAACAATTCTTTTGACCTGATTCCACCTGTGATACAGTTAGTCTAATAAGCATTTAAAACAATGATTTATAAAATGTTCTTTTGGTCCCTAGAGCACCTTTTGCTACAGGGAGAGGAGTGTAGGGGCCAGGAGCAGCAGTCCTGGCCTCAGCCATGACACTAATGCTATGTGACTTCAGTCAAGTCTCACCCCTTCTGTGCTAGTGTCCTCATCCATGTAACAAGGTCATTGAACATATGCTCTCTCAGGTTTCTTGACTGCTAACTTTTGTGATTCTTCGAGAACTTGATGCAGCTTGCAGTCTCTCCTGGAAAAAGCAGGTGGGGCTACTAGAAAGGTGAGTGGAAACATGCAAGGATGTAGGAGGGAAGAAATATAGGACTAGGGTGGGAATCTATACTTTTTAATGTATTAAGGCATTAGTTTTATTTTAAATTATTTTCCTTGTCCTGAACTCCAGAGGGAGAGAAGATGCCTGAAATCCTGAAGTTGAGGAGCATCAGTGAAGGGGCACAGGCTCTCCAGAAGGTGGGAAGGCATGAGACCCTCTCTTCTTTGAGCAAAACAGCCCTGTGGGAAACCTGAGGATGGACATCTAGCAAGCATGAATTTTAATCTTTATTATTCAAAATGAATTGAAGAAGAATTAAAGATAAGTTGGACAACTTCTCCTCTAGAAGGGAAATATTAACTGAAAGTAAGGTAGGGAGACCAACATATCCCAGACATCTGGTGTATGTTCTTTAACTTTTCTATCTTATCTAATTAGCATAAACACACCTAAAACCTTATGAAGATAGAGTAACTATCTTCACTTTCCAGACTGAGCGACTGAAACTCAGAGAAGCTGAAGAATTTTCCTAGTCACACAATTGGAATGCCGCAGAATAATGAAGAAATCAGAACTAGTTTGCCACTTATCATCTGTTGCTTGTGTTAGCAGCCTTCTGAGGGTGAGGCAATGGGACTTTGAGGCATGTGTGATTGATTAATGTTTTTCTCATTGAAGATTTTTCAAGAAGAGATTATTTTTGTTGTAAATAGAAAAATTCACCTTTCTTTCATAGGGTCCAGAATTTATGGTTTGAATCATGGTTCATTATCACGATCTGGTGGTGTTATACATAAATTATAGATTCCCTATGGGCAGTGGGGATAGAATGGGGATGGTACCAGTAGAAGAGCTGGCGAATGGATCCCTAACATTGCCCAAACATGGCTTCTCACCCATGCATATGCACACACACACACACACACACACACACACACACGCACACACTCAAGAGTAGGTATGGATCATTCAAGATCTATAAGAATGCCTTCTGGGTTGCCTACAGCTAGCTACAGGGAATCTCTCTGAAATATAAAGTTGACCACACCAATCTTCTCTATAGGAATGAGGTCAAACTCTCAGGCACTTCCTCATCCAATCACAGAACTAATTTTACCTCTCCAGAAGTACCAAGCACAGTGCAGTTCTTTGAAAATGTGTTCAAAATAAAAATAATTCAAAACCAAGGAACACAAAACCTACATATATAATAAAATAGAAGAGCTTCTTTCTAGGTTTTTTTGCCCATAACGTTTTGGGATTGCAAAGTCCACCCAAGCTGAATTTGTCTCATTCATTGCTGCTGGCCTTGTTTTGCTGGGGCTCTGGTCACAGTCTCCCTGACTTGGTTGATGTCAGCTCCTCTTCATGCACAGTCTTGGGGCCACTTTTCATTTGCTGAACTCCCCCTCAGGCTTAATGTACTTCAAAATTTCTGGCACTACTCATCCATAAAGAAAATAGTGATCTAGTATCTTTTGTAACAACCTGGATGAAACAGGAGGACTTTTTTCTTAGTGAAGTGTCCCAAGAATGGAAAAACAAACACCACATGTACTCAATACTAAACTGAAACTAATTAATCAACACTTATGTGCACACATGGAAGCAAAACTCAAGGGACATCAAGTAGGTGGGAGGGAGAGAAGGGGATGGCAAATTCACACCTAATGGGTAGAATGTACACTAACCGGCTGAAGGGCACATTGATAACTTTGACTGAGACTGTACAAAAGCAAATTATGTAACCAAAATGTGTGTATCCCATAAAATTCTGAAATTAAAAAAAAAAATCTGCTCTGCAGCCCCTTCCTCAGTCTCTGGGGGTGAGAGTCAGGAGTCTCCACTCTCCAGCAGCATTTTACACATTGCTATAGTTTGGGTGTTTGTCTCCCAGACCTCATGTTGAAATTTGGTTCCCAACATTGAAGGTGGGACCACGTGAGAGGTATTTGGATCATTAGGGTGGACCCATCATGAATGGCTTGGTGCTATTCTTTAGTGAGTTTTTGCTATATTAGTTTTCATGAGAGCTGGTTGTTAAAAGGAGCCTGAAACCCCTTCTCCCCCACTTGCACTCTTGACATGTTATCTCTGTACCTGGTAGCTCCCCTTTGCCTTTCAACATGAGTAGAAGCAGCCTGAAGCCTTCACCAGAAGCAGATGCTGGCACCATGCTTCTTGTACAGCCTGCAGAATCATGAGCCAAATAAATCTCTTTTCTTTATAAATTATCCAGACATAGATATTCCTTTATAGTAACACTAAATGGATGCTCTCTATCTCTGACAGAATTTACATCATTGCACTACTATTAATTCCACCATAATCTGTTTTCTGTTCTAAAGTGCATTGTCTTAGAGATCTGTATGTTGTCTTATTCACCATTTTGTCCTTTGCACTTAGCTTAGTGCATGGTATTTAGTGGATGTTTTCCTTTATGTATATTGAATGAATGGATGGATGGACGAATGAATGAATGAAATGCTGCCTACTGCACCAGTCTTTCCGAATTACTTCAAATTTAAGTGTCTGCTCTCTCCCCTGCATCCCATATGCCTTTTGAGCGTGCATCACCCACCTGACATCAGGTTCCACATTGATTGACATTTTCTAATTCTCTTGCACAGACAAAATTTGAATCTCTCTAAAAGCAAGGAGGATGTGTTCAAGAAATTCTCCTTCCTTCTCCTAAGTAAAGTTCAGGGATGGGCACATGTTTGACCATAATTTTGATTGCCCTCTAGCTGAGAGATATTTGGGAACAACCCAGTTTATTCATTCATTCATTGCTTACTTATATCCTCAGTTGATGTTCTCTGAATGCCCACTACACTCCAGTCTGTTGCTTCGGCTATTGGTTAGAGACAATGGATTAAGTGGTGGTCATGAGAAGATTTTAAGTGGTACTTGAATGATTGTCAGATAAATAAGCCTCTGTGCTCTTTACTCCTCAGTCAGAATATAAAATAATTATTATGTGTTTCTATTTCGGAAACTTTGTAAGATAATTGGATAAAAGGTATCTAAGACATAATCTCTGCTCTCAAAAATACTATAATCTATTGTAGTATAAAATATTTTATGTATAATAAATAACACAGTTTAAAAGATAACCAGCAAAGCAAGTTTATATATGAAATACATGAAATAAACACTATTAATTATATAATCTGTGGGGGTTGAGAGGAGAAATATATCCCTGTGAAATAGTTTGAGGGATTATTTGTGACTGAGGTTATTTGACCTAAATTTCAAAGGTAGGTAGGAATTGCATACAGTTGTCTTATCAAAAATAAGAGCACAATATTGGATGTGTATTCATGGAGGCATAATTTAGAAATTGAACAAATGGCAGTGTTGCTTTTTGTGAATGATAAATTAGAGTAATGGTTACAGCATTGCTAGCACAGAGTAAGGATGAGCTAATTTAAGTTATGTTTATGTCCCTAAAGAGGTTGGCTGTTCATTTTGTCATTGTCTTCGAATACATTATGTCTTTGTTAAGAGAGATGATGCCTATTCCCTAGTCAAATTAAGTGTTCTGCCAGGTATTAGAATCTCCTGAGGTCCAGGATGAAAATTGTAATTCTTTATGCTTTGTGTCCTACTTTACATGTAAATTCTTTGTTTTGACCTGGCGTCGTAAGCCCCATGTTTTATATAAATGATATCATTGTGAATGCTGAATATAATCATGGATCCTAGCTTAGTGTTTGTTTTTTAAACAGTTATTTTGGATATCTTGATCAAAATTATTTAAGTTGACTTTTAAATATGTAGATTAAAAGCTTCTATGTGAAAATGGCAAACAAGGTTATCTGAGAAATCATTAAGCTACATAATAAATATGTCCATCTGCCATTTCTCATATTGCCTAGAGTAGTGACAATCTCTAAAAAACCTAGACAAAATATTTAAATATGGTTGAAAAGAATCTAAATGCAGATGAAAGCCAGACAGTTAATTTCAAAAAATACAGCTGACAGGTATTAGAACATTTTAAAATTTGTGGGTTTCTGGTAAAAGGATGCTGCCCAAACTCTACAGCTATGGCCATGGAAAACAGCAGTGTGATGGTCAAAAGTGCCCAGAAGTTAGAGTGCTAGTCTAGCAAATCATCTGGAATTAAAAGGTAAATCTTGGCAGCTAGATGAAATGAGAGAAACTGCCAAAAATCCTTCATTTATTCAGTAAATAGTGCATGTGCTAAGAGACCTGGGAACTGGGCTGAGACATTATGATAAAAAAGAAGGTAGAGCCCAGAGAGAAATATACCTCTGAAAGACAGAGCAACAGGGAGCTACATGTGTGAATTTGATTTTTTCCTTTCATGAGTGCATACCTCAACTGTGCAAGAAGACTTGAAATATTGAGTACAGAGTCCAAAGCTAACAGCACAGCCAGAGATTAAAGAGTTCTAAAAAATAAAGAAACCACAGAGTGAGCTCCATCCTCTATAATAAGACTTGCTGACCTATAGTTTTTACAGGGAGAGGAGTAACTGAGAGGAGACCAGCCTAAGAAGAGAGTGAAAAGTTAAAAAGAAATCAGAGATTCCATGAAGCTGCATACCGTGTATGTAGTTTCAATCCAATTGACTCCCTATAATACAAAATTTTCACAATCCTGAAAAGAGCATAGGAGAATCCAATCTCCACAACAAATCATCTACATTGTCTGGTTTTCAACTAAATACTACTATATTTACAAAAAGAAAAGAAAGAAAGAAAGAAAAAGAAAGTGTGACTAAACCAATATTCAGAAATAATCCAGAAACTGACTAGAAGTGGAGCCATATGTTGGATTTTGCAGACAAAGATTTCAAAGCAGCTATTAAAAATAAGTTAAAAGT
>CAUYSK010109467.1:0-25732 GCA_963575035.1 Avahi laniger
GCTGTCCAATTAATTTCTTTCTATTTTTGGTAGAGATGAGGTCTCGCTCTTGCTCAGGCTGGTCTCGAACTCCTGAGCTCAGAACGATCCACCCACCTCAGCCTCCCAGAGAGCTAGGATTACAGGCGTGAGCCACCGCGCGCGGCCCCTTCATTGCCCTATCTTTATGTTTGCTAATTCTTTTGCTAGTTCATATTTACTGTAAAGCCCTTCTCATAAATTTTTCATTTCACTTATTCTTTACAAGTCCAGAATGTCCATATGATTTTTAATAAATTGTATTACTTTATTAATATTCTCCATTTACTGAGACATTGTCCTCATACCTTTCTTTACTTTAATTATGGTTTCCTTTAGTTTTTTGAACATACTTACAATGGCTCCTTTTAAGTCTTCTCTGTTAGATCTGACATCTGGTTAGTCTCACAGGCAATTTTTTTTTTTTGCCTACTTTTTCTATTTTGTTTTTTTTTTTTATTTTTGGTTTATGCATTATACTTTTCTGCTTCTTTGCATGCCTCCTAATTCTTTATTGGAAATTGGACATTTATATAATATAGCCATTCAGGATACTGATCTCCTACTCTGGGGTTTGCTATATTTTCTTGGTTGTTTATTTTGTGACTGACTGGATTATTTTAGTGAAGTCGATATCCCACACACAGTGTTAAGCCTCTGTTGTTGCTCCTCGAAGAGTGCAGCCTGGGGAATGACCATAGTCGTTCCGAGATGACAGTGGTTTTAGCAGGGCTCTCTGTTCTGTCTCTTTCCCTGAACACACCCAGATGTGAAACTCTACTAGTTTCTGGCTAATTAAAATATTATTTTCAGCAATGTCCTAAGGCATAAGTTTCTTTACAAACTGATCCAATCAAATTTGTTCTCCTTTGGGGAGAGAATTCTTGAGGTTAGTTTTTGAAATTGGTTCTGATCCCAAGAGGACTCCTCCCAGCTGTCTCTTTCCCTGATTCTGTCTGACAAACAGTCTGGTCCATAGTTTTGCCTGTGTCTCCGTTAAATCTACTAATTTCCTTCCAATTACCTTTCACCACAGCTCCACTTTTTCTTTTTCAGAGCCCCTTATGTTTGAACTTCTTCACACTCTATTGCAAATGAAATCCATTCCTTTGGGAAGAGATTAAGAGCTACCTATTTGAGAGCTGCTTTTCTTGTGCACAATCATACATCTGGAGCTGTTGATGGGGTCAATTGTGTGCCTCTCTCTAAGTGACAATGCTCCTTTTAGAGCTGAGTATTTGGTGGGGTGGAGTGGGTAAAAGCCCTAGTCTTTTTGGTTTCTTTTTCCCAGCATGGAACCATTACCTTATGAACTGTGGTGAGGACATTTGGGGCCCCGGTATTCTCAGCAGCACCATATTCAAGATAAACTTACCATACCACAAGTTGGGGCTGGACAGAAGAAGGGAACCACCACTTTTTATCCACATTTGCCCAGAACTTAGTCTGAGAAACTGGTAGCTGGTCCAGGATTAGAAATATTGATGTCCTGCCCCTCCCAGAAAGATAACCTTGTAACTAGGAGCTGAACAAAGTGGGAGCTCCATGTTCTTAGTTGTACCTCGTCTGAATTTGAATTTCTCCTATGATGAGCTCAAATGGAAAAGGGAAAGATCAGATCCTTGTTCAAATGCCACAGACTCTTGCTGTCCTTACCAAATTTTAGTAGACTTTTTTGAATAAATGCTACCTCATTTTCTGTATTACTTAGGACCATTTCCAGAGACTTTAAATATTGTTTTAAAATAATGTTTACCTGTTCCACTAGGAAGCAGATCTGTGGACTCTTCTCTGTGTCATGCCAGAAGCAGAAATAGCTCCAGTAATTTTGACATGTCTTTCTCTATTTCTGACTTCCTCTTTCACTCTGTGCCTTGGTTTGCTGCATATCATAAGTGATTCATTTGTTCTTTTTCAGAGGAATTCATGAGTATTCTCTGAATTCTTTTATAATCAAGAATGTCTACCTGTTGTATTTGAACTTGCATAAGATTAGGCACCTAAAATATTCTTGTTGTATACTTTTGTTTTCTTTAGAAATTTGTAGAACTTTTTGCATTATTTTTGACATTGGAGAATGTTATGGGAAAGCCTGGAGCCTGTTTTTGTTTTTTTTTTTTTTTCCTCTTTCTACTTGGAATTAACTTCATTTTTTTCCTTCATCTTTACTTTTTATTCTTAAAATTGAATAACTTGTTGAGGATATATATTAACTTTGGTAATTTTGCAGGGTTTATGTTGTGTCATTTCAAGCTATATATTCATTTTTCTCTTCATTTAAGAGAACATTTCCCATATGTCTCTGAATATATTTTCTGACCCACTTATTAGATTCTTTAATTTGGGCATACCAGTTATCCATATTGAATTATATTATTCTTATATACATCATTTTCTTACTATTTATCTTAATCTTTTTGACTTTTGTTTTTTGTTCTTTGCTATGATATTTCACAACTCTAATCTGTTTTTCATTTTGTTTTTTTTTAATTTTGGATATCTGATAGTGTTTTGGTCTTCCATCTTTCCTCCTTAGCTTGGCATTCTCTCTTTTTATCTTTTTATCTCTTGTTTTATCATCTTCTGCTTTTTGAATTGATGTTTTACTCCATTTAAATTCTTACTAAGTTCTAGAGCATGGAGCACTTTTTCAGATACTCCTTTTTTTTTAGATTGAATTTTCTTTCCAGGATTATTTGACTGCTTTTGATTATATGTTCCTTATTTTTTTTTGCTTGATTTTTTTTCTTTTTAAAAAATATGTTTGCATAATTCCATGCTTTTCTCCTTCCATTTTTCTCAACTTTACACCATCACTTCTGTCTAGACCATTGCTATCCACAGCCTGGTCATCAAACCAGAGGCATTGGTATCACTTGGATGATTATTAGAAATGCAGAATCAAATACCCTGCCCAGACCCAGGACTTACTGAAACAGAAACTACATTTTAACAAGATCCCCAGGTGATCCTTATGAACATTAATGTTTGAGAGGCACTGCTCAAACTTCATTGCACATTGAAATACCCTAGGGGAGTTTAAAGAATACTAATGCCTGAGATTCTTATTTAATTGCTCTGGGATATGACCTAAGAGTTATTCTAAAATACCGCTATGGGATATGGCCTAGGCATAAGAGTTAGTCTAAAATGCAGCAAAAATATTATGTGAGTCGCTTCTTTTTATAATTTTTCTCTATTTATCTAGTTTTGTCATCTGTCCCTTTCATTCTACCCTTCTCTGTGCATAGCCAACAAAGTGGATATTGCCTTTTGTTTATTCTGTATTCTTAGAATATTTGTAGGGTGGTAAGGGAGGGAAAGTTCAGCTATGAATGGTAGTACTGGGTTCAACTCTTTCTTCTGAGATTGCATTAAGTGTCTGACTTTACCAGCAGAGGGATGCGTCATCTTTGAAGATGGCAAGCACTTACAGCCATCCATTGGAATGTTGGGAGCTTTCACTCTTAAACATTGTTCCTTTACTCATCCGGGGCCACCCCATGCACCTTCTGGACTTGCTTCTTTTTATATTGTAGGAAGGTAGTGAACGATTCTTAGGATTTGTTGACATACCTTCTTTTCTTAATACTGCTTTTGTGGGTTGAGGGTGGAGCTAGGAGTTATTTTAAGACATTTCATAATTGAACTTTCTGTTTTATTTTTTGGTATTCATCTCTCAAGATTGTCTACCACTCCACCCTTTTACTGCTGGTGAATTTTTACTCTTAATTTTTTCTTCATTTTATTAGAGAATTGATTAGAGAGGTCCTGCTTAATTTTACCATGAATCTAGATGCTACATGGCTATTCATGCAAACTAAATTTGCTTTAGTATTTTAAGCAAAACATTTGACATTTTGTGCATACATTAGGCAGTGAACTTTAGAGTCCAGTCAAAATTTCTTTAAATTCCAGACATTTTATATTTGATTTTCAGAAGTTTTCTGTATTCTGTTTTTATTATTTGTGCTTTAATTTTTTAAAAAAAGTTAGTTTATTGAAACAATCTAGGCCTATTTCCCAATCTTATATTTATAAATATCGTGTGTCTATGTATGTACTATAGTACATATTTGAAAATTATCTATCTTTCATATAGGACTATGCATTCAGAAGTATTCCTATTAATACTATTGTCAGTGAACCAGATGAGTTTTATCTAAGCATAAATAAGTCTGATTTGGAATTTAATAACAATGTAGCTCATTTTTTTAAAAAGAAGAGAATTTACAGTTAAAAGTCAGCTCAATTTAAGGTAAAAGAGCTAAACATCCTTACTGATTTTTTAAAAGCAAAGCAAATTTTATTATAGATTAAATTCATATACTGATATATAGTAAGTTACATTGTTTTAACTTACTGTTAAAACAGTAAGCTTTACATTAATTTAAAAGCTTATCTTTATTTTCATGTCACTTCTATTTTTAATTATATAAATGTGTTATTTTATAAATTAAGTTGTTTAAACTTTCAGTAAAGTTTTTATAGGGTTAGCAGAATTTATCAACTGAATTTCTAATGAGTAAAAATTCAGTTATGCATCTGAGGTCATTGAAAAGATATATGGACAGAGATGACATTGAAATCTGGGTTACTTAGCTCATTCCCTGCTCTTTCCAGTAAGATATTTGCTTGCTTTAGGGATATTTTGCAACATTAGCAGATAAATCCTGTTCAGGCAAAAATTAGCTCTGTTGTTTTTAAAAGTCTCCAATCATCCTCAAAATATGAATTGCTGGACGGGTATATGCATACATAAAGAGTGCAATGTGTGCCACCTGAAGAATGGACATATTTGAAACTCGAACTTAGGGGCGGAGGGGCGGCAAGGGTAACATATGTAACCTACACATCTGTACCCCCATAATATGCTGAAATAAAAAAACATATGAATTGCTGACATATATTTTTAAGTTTATCTTTACTTTATTTTTACTATCATAACTCTGAGATCCCTTTTAATTTAGTTAAATCTATAATTCAGTTTGAGGAGAACTGACATCATAACAATATGGAGTTCTAATTCAAGAATATGTATAACTACATTTATTTAAATCTTCTTTATTTCTTTTAGAAATGTCTCATAGAAATGTTTACAGAGTGGAAATCTTGAATATCTTTCATTACATTAATTCCTATATTTATGATATTTTATTATATGTATTAAATTTATGTTTATATTTATTTGATATTGTTGATACCATTGCAAATGCTGTTTTAAATTTTTCATTTTCTTATTATTTGTGCTAGTATATAAAAGTACCAGTAATATTCATATATTGACCTTCTATCCTACAACTTGTCCTAGTGCACTTACTACTGCTGATGATTGCTTTATAGATTCTTTAGGGCTTACTACATAAGCAATCATACCATACATAGACAATTAAAATGTTTTATTTTCTTCATCTCAATCTTTATGCCTTTGTTTCTTTCTTTTTTTTTTTTTGAGACAGAGTCTCACTCTTTTGCCCAGGCTAGAGTGAGTGCCGTGGCGTCAGCCTAGCTCACAGCAATCTGAAACTCCTGAACTCAAGTAATCCTACTGCCTCAGCCTCCCAAGTAGCTGGGACTACAGGCATGAGCCGCCATGCCCGGCTAATTTTTTCTATATATTTTTAGTTGTCCAGATAATTTTTTTCTATTTTTTTTTTTTTTTTAGTAGAGACAGGGTCTCGCTCTTGCTAAGGCTGGTCTCAAACTCCTGAGCTCAAACAATCCTCCGGCCTCGGCTTCCCAGGGTGCTAGGATTACAGCGGTGAGCCACCGCACCCGGCCTATGCCTTTGTTTCTTCTTCTTCCTTAGTGCACTAGACAAGACCTCTGGTTCAAATCTGAGTAGAAATGGTGAGAGATATCTTTGCCTTCTTCTCAATCTTAGGGGAAAAGAATTCAATATTTTGCCATTAATTTTAATGTGAACACTAATAAATTCATCACTTCGATTTTATAATTTTTTCACTATATTTGCTTTATAACAAACTATTTAACAATCCATTCCTCTATGGGTGGATCAACCCCTTTCTTTTTTAGAAATATTTCAAAGCAAATGACAGATATCCATATACTTCACCCCTAAACGAGTAAGTGTACATATCATTAACTACGTATGGTGCATTGCTTATTTACAGTCCTAATTTTTCTTTTGAGGTGAAATTTGTATGTAATACACAAACCTGAATTGTTTCATTTCATGATTTTTTGACAAATGCATACACCTGTATAACCCAAACCCTACTGTGAAAAACAAAATGCACTCTGCAATTAAGGATATGATTTTATTTGAGCCATTGTAATAGGGAAAATATTAATTGGTGAGGAACATTTCAAAGAAAGGGAAACGGACATAAGGTATTACCGAGGCGAGTTAACTAGGGAGTCATCCACAAGTCTCATGGGAGTGGTGAGGAAGGACAGAGATGGGTGTTCATTGGCAGTTGCTGCTTCTAGGTAAACAAAAGTGTGGGGGGGTCTCAACCACCTCTGTGTCTGATCAGGTAACGTTCAATATTATCAGTCCCCACTTTGTTTAAGAAGAATGCTACTTGTTGCTGTACAGCAGAGATAATAAACATCCTTAGTTGGGCAAAAGAAGATCTAATAAAGGAATAGTGTATGTCTCAAGAACTCTTGTTGGCATCAGTCCTGTATGATCAGTTAAGCAATGTTTGAGAGTTGGTGGCAAAGGTCAGTTGTTTTGGAGTCCTAGAGATAGATATTTTAAAAGAGGGATGCCTGAAATGAAAAAAAAATATTAATATAAAAGGTCATGTTAAAGAAAGGAAACGGGAGTGGGACCCTGAGGGTTACCAGTCTAGTGGATTCCAAGAGGTTGGTGGGGGGAAATCGTCTGGGTACACAGCACTGCTCCTGGAGCTGGGAGCTCCCAAGCTGGGATGTTGATGCTTGTGGTGATGTTGTCCACATTCTTACACAGTGGCATGTTTGACCCAAGGATCTCACTAGACTTTCTTTCCAGGGAGTATTTTGGCCCATGCATCATCTTTTTTCCTTCTGTTGTGGTGTGATTTTCTTCTTTTCTTTTTCTTTTCCTTTTTTTTTTATTTTTCCTTTTTTTATTTTTTAAGCAGGGTCTTGCTCTGTCACCCAGGCTGGAGTACAGTGGTGTGAACACAGCTCACTGCAGCCTGGAACTCCTGGGCTCAAGTGATCCTCCCATCTCATCCTCCCCAGTAGCTAGGACAACAGGCATGTGCCATCACACCAGGCTAATTTTTTTTTTTAAATTTTTGATGAAGATGGGGTTTCATTCTGTTGCTCAGGCTGGTCTCAAACTCTTGGCCTTAAGGGATCCTTCCACCTTAGCCTCTTAAAGTGCTGGGATTACAGGCGTGAGCCACCATGCTCTGCCAGTTTGTGGTGCATCTTTTCAAGGCTTGTATCATGTTGGTAGGCTTCAGCTTACGGAGCTTCTTCAGATCCCAACCAAAAGGGCCAAATACAACGCAGCCCAGAGCCAAGTTAGGGATCTGGACAGTTAGATATTAGGTCTGTTTGATGCCAAGTCCGACAGGAGGGAGAAAAATTGAAAAGTTAGTTTTGAAACTTGTAGCCAGTTACTGAAGAAAACTGGAAAAACTGAAAGTTTGGTAAGCATTGTTAAGATGTACGAGTGACAGAATTCAAGCCAATTTATAAGTAAGTACCCAAACTGGCTTTTATCCACAGTTGGGGAAGAAGTCAATTAAATCTACCAGACAAGATGGAGTTTGCATGTCCTTCAATTACCCCGGCAATTTAAAGAGCTGCAAAATAGCTCAAAGACATTGAACAGAGCAGACTCTAATAACTCAGAGGAGTGTGATATAGATAATTCGTGGATTTCCATCATAGCACAACACTTCTTTCTACTGTCACTCTTCTTTTCATCGAAAGCAATCACAAAGAAAAAGTGTTCTTGATCACAGAATAAGGCTGATCACATTAAATTTGGCTTGATTATTTACATAGGTGCATCAAGAATAGTGATTTCCCATGTAGACCTTCTTAGATTGTCTTTGCTGGAAATTTTTGTAAGGAATTTCAGACTGGACTTTTAAAAGCTTCTTAAGAACAGGAGGCCAAATCAAGAACTTGCCACCTAACTTCACCTATAACACCTATCAATTTGGTGGAATTTCTCTTTTGTCAAAGTCCCCACAATATCCTAAGGTTCCTGAGCCTGACAAGACATGACCTTTCTTACTCACCTGGAAGGCTGGGAACCTCATAAGTTTATTTTTATACCATTAGTTGTTCTGTTGTTTGCAGATGCACCACTTGCTGTGAATCTTCTAGGGAATTCTAAAGGAATATGTGCTGTTAGTTTTGCCCTTTGTGTCTAATTTTAATGCCTCAAGAATGAGCTAACTCTCCTGAAGTTGGGAGCCCTCTTTTGTTCTGCCTTAAAAAAAATAGGACCACAGACGTCTGTCTTTTGTCCTTACAGTGCCCAAGCTCCTTACCCAGACAACAGCATCTGCACTCTTCCTTAACAACACTAATTTTAGTAGAGACTACCTGGGTTTGGGTACTTATAACTTATGTTAAGAGGAGCTAAGATAGGAGAGAAATCAATAGTCTGTGCTACCCCTGTTGAATAAAAGCCTTCGAAAGTTCTAATAGCTATATAGAAGGCAAAAATCGGTATTTAGATGAACAGTTAGCCTTGAGAATAATGCTAAATCAACATAGGTAATTTCTATTTGTTAATTTTTTTGTAGACTTTAACTAGAATTTTATCCTTAGACAGAAAATGTATTACTCCCCACATGAAAAAATAAGCCTGTTATACTTCTAAAGCACTTAACAACCTCTTTTATATGTCATTCAGGTATAAATTAGTGAGTGTAATTTTTTGTAATCACAATTGCTATCATGATGTATTAACAGGGAAAGCTAATTGAATAGCTTTGAGTGGAATAGCTCTTTCACTTGGCTCTGGTTTATCATATCATGGCAGCCTTTCACTAAATCCTCATAAAGTAACAACTCTTATTTATAATGTAATATAATAATTGACTGTCAGTGGAAAAGGCATGATATGCATAGTGGAGGGAAGGGGAAACTTCTGCCAGTGGCTATTCTACCTGCTGTGTTTTCTCACAGTCGAGCATCTCTTTGGTATGGGAGAGAGAGAAGCTGCAATGTACTGACCCTTTGTTGAGCTGGGGGTGTGGACCTAAAGGCTTCAGAGAAACACAGCAGCATGCTGAGCTGCCCACAAAGCCCCCATTATTGCTGTGTGGTCAACTCTGTTTGCATCTCATTGAAAATGTTGTCTTGCACATCAACATAAGCAATTAAAAAATAAAAGAAGAAAAACATCCGCCTGCTTGTTTAAGATGCTCAGCAAAAGAAGGGAAGCTTGAGATTTGAGAGAAAAGGGAAGGAAGGTTTGTAGTATCAAACTTCCATCCTCACCCCTTTACTGAAACTCGCCTGTAAAGCTTTTTAAAAAGCCTTTAAAAGAAGAGGAGAGAAAAGCTCTGAAAGAAGCTTTCATGTCTGCCAAAATGTAAGTTCATTAACCAGTATATAAAGAAATGAAATTATGGCTCACTTGCTGTAATATCAACTTCAAAATAAATTGAATAAATAGAATGTATTTAATTTTTTGGGTTGTTCCTCCAGGGCCCAAGTTCTATTTATGAGCTCAATAAATACACAATAACAAATCTGGATTGATAGAGAAATTGAAATAGAAAGCTAAGAAAAATTAAAAGGAATCATAGAACTAGGGCCAGAGAGTGGAATATGTGAAAACAGATAAAGAAAGTAGGGAATGGGACCGCAAGTGAGGATTTCAGAAGTTGTACGTAGAGCACTGGAGGAAGGGAAAGTATCTGAGATGTTCCTTCACTCTGCCCCATCTCCTCTCCCTCTGCCTCTCCAGCTTTGCACAGCTGTGTTCCCTGATGCTGCATCACAACCCTCTCCCCAGGGGTTGTTCATCTCAGTCTCCTGGACCATTCATGCCAATCGGGACATTTCAAAGATGTGCCAGTCTCCCAGCAGGTGAATTTGTCAATGAAGATGGGGACCTGCAAACAGGCCTGCAGATGTGTTCTATCCACCTGCGCGAAATCCTCAATTTAGATTTATTGGGGAGGGCGATGTGGTTTGCAGAGAATGAATGAAAATGAAGAAGCCTTCATATGCTGGATGCAGTTGTCTAACTATAACCAAAATAGGCAAAGGAAACATTGATGGGATCCATTGACACGCAGCCTTAGAAACTATGGCAGTGGTTGCCCAGTAAGAAGAAACAACACTAGCAAGTTTTGCATTGCAGGAACTGGGTGTAGCATTTGACTTAATGTTGCCTGCATTTTCAGTGACCACGAGATGCAATAGCCTTAAAAGTACTGTTATAATCACATCACAAAGATAGAATATATATACACTGACTGAAGAAGTAAAAGAATAAAATTAGCATTATTAACAGTCACTGTTAGTACTTATCATTTGTCATTTCTTTAAATTTTCATAATATCTGTATGGTATAAATATTTTATCCTGAATTTATGAAGAAATTAAAGCACACAGTAGGTTTGCCCCAATTACAGAACTAGTGAGTACCTGAATCATGGTTTAATTCAGCTTTGTTTTACACTATAACCTATCCTTTTTTTCATTGTTATTCTATACTGTCTTACAGGGAAGAATTTTATCTGTCCTGATTACTATAAATTATATGATAATAATGTGCTTAGCATCCTACTCCTTAAACACAAGAATTCATGTGTGCATATGCATCTATATATTCTCCTCGAAAACAAAACAGTGGCTAATTTTGACATAACAACCATTGTTAGAAATGTGTCAACTCCTCATTGTCACTAACCCCTCCCCCACAAGAATAACCACATTACAGACCTCTAGTAGTTAGAGGTGCTTTTCATCTGTTTGTGAACTTTGTATAAACAGATTTATGCAGTATGGACTCTTTGTATGTGGCTTTTTATGTTCAACATTATACTTGTGAGATTTATCCTTATTTTCATAGTAGAATACTGTACAGCAGTGAGAATAAATAGTCACAGTACCCTATTAGGTTTACCACAATTTATTAATCTATTGATGAGCATTTTGGTCATTTTCCGGTTCTGACTATTATGAGTACTGCTGCTACAAACACTCTAGCAAATGTATTTTGGTAAATGAATGGACACATTTCTGTCTGATGTATACCTAGGAAAAAGATGGTCATAGATTATGCATATATTCAGGTTTTTAGTATTTTTTAAATGTTGTAAATAGTGTAGACTATCTTATTCAGTGTCACTCAAGGAAATTGTATGGAAAGGGAAGGTAATAACATGTTTTTAGAGTCTGTTATATGTGGGACACTCTGCTGGATGCTTCGCTGTCAGCTTTTAAGGTAAATGATGCAATGGACCCTTCTTTATGGCATTGTTCCTGAGATTAGTCCCGAGGTTCAAACCATGTCTTTTCCCATTTCCAAGCGGGCTCGTACCAGGACTGTTGGGCAGCAGAGGACACTTGTTATGTGGCCTCTCTCACGAACCTGCTCCTCCTGCTGCATTTCTGGCTGCTCTGCTTCCTCTCCCCCTTAGCCCCCTTCACATCCTCACTCTCCTGCTCTCTCTGTTTATTCACTGTGATTCCCTGATATTGAACATAATAGGACATAGAATTTCTAGGCTCGAGGGTGACATTTAATCCCGGTTTCTCAGAGACCAAACAACCAGAAAACCCTAAACAGTGGTTTCCTTTCTCTCATTTGAGGCACAGAAATGCCCTATATTCTACCTCATCCCCATCTTCCTCTTTCTTAAGTTCCTGAGTCCTCTAAACTTCAAAGTGGCAGGACCTGGAGTGTGATCGTTTGGCAGACACACCAAGCAAAATCAGCAGAAGGAAAAGTGTGTGGGTGTATGTGTGTGTGCCTGCACGTGCGTGTGCTTTTTTGACTCAAGCACATGCCCTGTCCTGAATCACTAAATTTAAACACCACAAAAGCTGGACCACAAAAGTCGGCTGTTTGGCATTATGGACTGTTGGCAATGACTGATTAATTGGTTGAATTTTTCTTTGACTTTCAATTGTTTACTTATAGCTACCATCTGTCTCCTCTCACTCAATCCCTGACACAATTCTTGTCATACTCTCATTTTCTTTGCCTACAAATCCCTTACTTTGATGACTTTCACATCAGACCGGAAGTGGTCAGAGGAGTACTTGGGTCTGTTTAACCCCAAGAAGAGCCAAGCCTCATCAATAGTGGGTGGGCTGAGACTCTGGTTGTTGCTTCTGCCTTCCCATAATGCTGGGAGAAATGTCCAGCTGGAGAGACTCTGGGGCTAGACCAGCAATACCGCAAGCAAACCGGTATAATACTTCCCGTATGTGTGAGCCTGTCTCGACCCTCTGTTCGATCGTAGCCAGCCCACCTACTCACCCTGCCACAGCTGGCACGTGCAACCCGTGCACAGACAACATCTGCCCCAGCCTGTGGCTTCAGACGGGGTCCTGATTACATCTGTTGCTGCTCTGCACTTTTGTCATTGAGATAGGAAGTACTGGCTTCATAACCTCTGTTTCTATTTGACCTTCTATTTTTAACTCCCCTTCTTGGTTGAGTGGGCTTCGGCTTCCTTTTTCTATTGCAATCTCTACTTACAGCTCCAATTTGTTTCACCTGAACAGCCTAGGACTGGGAATCCCACAAGCCTAACTATTGCCACCAAAACTGTCACCCATGACCACAATATATGCAATTCAGGGGGCTCAGGATATGATCCTCCTTTTTTTAATCCAGAAACAAGAGGCACACATCAAGTAGCGCACATGGCGCCATAAATGTGAAGGTATTTGAGCATCTGCTGGAAGATATACTTGAACCCGTTGTTTATAAAGTGAAATTTAAACGCTTGTTATCATTAACATCATATTACTTTAAAATATAACCTCAAAAAGCCATAGGGTGTAGTAAAAGAACACTGGCTTATGCTGAGTCTAAAGTTCTGGTCCTATGTCTGCCCCTGGGTCCCAGTTTCTTCACCATTCACATAAGTTTATTATAATGGGCGAGTGCCGTTGTTCTTTTCAGGTGTTTAAGTCACAAATACCATGACTCTATTCAGCAAATGATTATGCTTCAAGGTCTAGGTTCTCCTATAAATTCAAGATTCTACTGTAAATTTTGTGAGTTCTTTTCTCAGTTGCCCTTGAATTAGAAAAGAATAAGACCTGTTCTCCAAGATAATTACAAAGACTGTGTCCTGGCAAATATGCTACAGAGTTATAAAAAGTTCTGAGGCACTGTCTGCCATGACATTCTATTGTCAGTTTTGCATTATTTTCCGTATCTTCTTTTTAACCCAATTTCTTATATTTTCTAGCAGAAATGGGACAAGGTTTCTTAAAGTATAACAACAATGATTTCCTTTATCATTCTGTTCTTTAGAACTTTGCTTCAGGTACTTTTAAATAAGCAGTCCCGAAATCTTGAAATTAAACTGCCAGTTATTAGAGATGATATTTCATGCCTCACATGGGGCGCACCTCCTTTTCATATTGCGTTGTGATAGACAGTTCCTTGCATGAATAATAGAATGGCCCTGAATGAATTCACATCAGCTCTGCCTCGGGGAGAAATGCAAGGTGAGCTCTGTGACTCCTAGTGTGATCCTTTGCCTGTTGACATTACTTTTAAACTTTTCTTCCTTAGGCTGCAGCCATGTGTATTAAATAAATGATAAACACCATTTCTCTCACAAGGCCGGCTCACCATTTGAGCTACAAAGGATGCTTTTCAGGTAGTTGAGAGGTTAATATCACTGAATTATTTATTTATTCTGTATAGTTTAAACATTCTGATTTTCTGCCTTCCCCTCCTTCCCCACTCTTTTTGTTTTTTTTTTTTTAACCTTTCTAGTCACTGATTCAGAGTGGAGGAAACATATACATATATAATCTCCACCAAGGAGAGATTGCAAAGATGGCCTCTGTCTTTGGTGGAAGGAAAAGAAAACAGTAACAAATCTTGTTACTTTATTGGACAGGAGTTCACATTTACTTTTCTTTCTACAAGAAAACAGTTGGGAGACTATAAACATTGAAAAAAGAAAAAAAAAATACAGAAAAGTTAGGAGAATATCCTACCACAGGGGCAGACCCTGAAACTATGCAGATCTCTGAAAACCCGTATTGTATATTATCTACATCCCCTTCTCCTATTGTTTTTTTTTGTATAGTTATAATTCACACAAAAGGTGGATGAACTGGACAAGGGCATTCCTAAGGGTAAATAAAGAGAAAAAGAACTGCAAAAAGCATTGCTCATCCTGAGGAATTAAATTGCCAGGTGGCTGCTCCCGTAGTGCCTTGACTCTCTTTTAGAAGTCCTCCGAGTATCCCCAGATTTGAAAATGAGAAAATCATTGCACAGGTTTTTCCACCTTCTTCTCCAGTCTAATTTCTGTCCTGTCTTCATATCTCAAGTTACCCTCTTACTGGTAACAGCCTCTTTAAGTTTTACTAACATTTGTAGCATATTGGATGACTTTTTTTTTTTTTTAAAAGAAGTGAAGGTTTTATGATCACTTTTTTGAGTGATAATGAACAAAGAACAACCAAGGTAGGCATATTCATTGGCTAAATCATTCCATCCCAATGTTGGCTCCATGTTTCATTGCAATGCAGGTACCTAAGACTACTTGTCTGAACTTCAGAACTCTGGATTGGACTAGTCTAACCTTCAGGGTGCCTTATCTCCCCAGTCCCCAAATCCTCTTGTCTGACTTGCAGAGAATATGAGAATCTAAACCCTAAGTGGACTCCTTCACTCTAAGGAGATTCTGGAGCCCTGTCCCCCACAGAGAAAACTCACCCAGGGCATAGAATTTCTTAGGGGCTGTATGATTGACATAAAGAGTTCTCAAATTTCTGATCACAGTACACCTTTATACTCTTAAAAATTGTCTTTAAGAGGATACTATCTATCAATACTTAGTATATTAGACATCAAATTTAAAGGAATAAAATATTTATTATTTTCTTTAAAAATAATAGTGAACACATGAATATAAAGATAAATAAAATATTTTTTTAAAAATCTGTATTTTCGAAAACAAAAATATTCGATGTGAAGAGTGGCATTGTGTTACAATTTTTGCAAATTTCTTTAGTATCTGGCTTAACAGAATAGTGTCTCTTCAATATTTAATTTAATATAATGGAAGATAGCTAGATTCTTATATCTGCTTTGGCAACTGAAGCTGCTATAATATGTTGTAAGTGAAATATATAAAATCCAGCCTCCCACAGATACATATTTGGAAAACAGAAGACTTCTTGGATGACCTCAAATGGTGTTGGAAGTCTCCAGAGGGCCTTGGACCACACTTTGCAAACTGCTGGTCTCGTAGGGAAAAGCTTGTGTCTCTCATGGGCTCACCTATCTTTCTCATAATCTGAGTCCCCTCCCTTAAACCATTAAAATAGCTGATATTTTCTGAATGAATTAGTGCAACTTTAAAGAGATTTAAGCCACCTTTACCAGAAAGGAAGTGGCTCAACCCACCAAGGTGTCTGGTGGAGGACATTACTGGTGTTTTATGATATCCTCTTTCACCCTCTTTCAAGCACATGTAACAGTGTAGTTCTCAGCCTCCTTGTAGTAAGAGAGGCCATGTGGGCTAGTTTTGGGAAAGAAGCTGTGAGAAAGCATATAACGTGTGATTTCAGGACGTCGGCAATGAAAGCTCAAGTGTCTCTCCCTGCCGACATGGGAAGAATGACAGAACTGGGCTCCAGGTGATGCAGTTAAAAGATGGTGGCGTCTCCGTCGGTTGGGTCCCCAAGTGACTGTGTAAACCAGAGCTTCTCAGCCTGCAATAAATATGTAGTAAGAGCAAGAAATAAGTCTTTCTACGGCTAAGGCATTGGTATGTGGTGGTTAATTTGTTACTGCAGCATAACCTATCCCATATTCATTTTTTCTTCAAAACAAGTCTCACACCTGCCCATTCCTCTCAATTTCTACTGCTGAGATTTCATTCATGTCTTTACTTCATACTTGAAATAAAGCCACAAGCCCCAAACTGGCTAACGTGCCACTGGGTTTTCTCCTGAATTCAAGTACCCTGGGTAGAAGGAGAAATGAATTAACTGAAGGTGTAACCTGGGCAATTACTGTGGGAGTCGATTTGCATGTTCTGTCCCACAGCATCTCTCTAAGGTGGGCATTGGTAACCTGATTTTATCAATGTCGAAATTAAGACTTAAAAAGTTTAAGAAACTAAAGATACAAAATAGTGGAGCTAAGATGGAAACAAAAGTCTGGTTTACCCCAGAGGCCACAGAATTTTTATACTGGTCTGCTGTCTTTTAATAAATACTTGTGATTGGTTAAGGGAGTAAGTGAGTAAATGAATGCACAATACAAGGATGGGAGGAGTAGAGAGCAAAAAACTTGTAGTATTACGATTTTGTGCTCCTTTGCAAGCACAGGGCTGTCGCCATTATGGATGTAGTAGCTGCTGTCACCATTGCTGTGAATATTCAGTGTTCAGGTCTGGGGCAGGTCTTCCACCTGCACTCTCTTACTTAGGACAGCAGAGCGCAACTTAATCAGCTAGTATTGAAATAATTCTGATTGGGAACATACTAATGCTTCCTTCAATTAGTTTCCTCCAGAGTTAATCCCATTTACTTTCCCTGTTTGGGCGACCAGCTGTTTGAGGTTGCCGGGCAACCCAGAGTTGAAGGGCGGGAGAGCAGAGAGAGATGGAGGTCCAGAGGCTTCAACCAAGGTGAAGATTAAGTGAGAATCGAATGTCAGAGAGGATTTATTTTAGGGCACCAACCGATCATTCTAAAATGAACATTAAAAAGGTAAGCTAAATTCAGTTCAGAACATTTGTTTTTCAGTATTTATATTCTTGGCGTAATCTAATTTTTCTTCTGAAACTGTAGCAACAGAGAGCCAAAGGGGATTAGATTTTGAGTGAAAGGAAAAAAGTGCGGCTTCAGGGAAAGCAAGAGTGGTTATGAAATGGCAGCTTTCCTGTGGGATAACTGTGTTGTTTCTGTAGAAGTGGATTAAACAACTGAGTGTGTTCAATCCTGCAGAAACTTCCCTAACACAAAGCAGGCAGCTGGATCTTACAGGAATTACTAATATATGAGAGTAAAAAAAAAAATCTCAGTGGTGGAGAAAACTACGGACATTACGTCCAGACACTAAAGAGAAGAGAGGAAATGGAATGTGAGTGCTGAGCCCCAGCCCCATAATATTCTAGATCCCTCCCTCCCCACATCAGCCTCGGAGTGTTAGTGGTGGCAGGCTGGTGCTTAGAAGGGGCCACGCCACCGTCACATGATCCGAGGAGGACTGAAATCATCGCCTGGGAAAAGCAGGCTCCTCTCAAGTGCATGTGCTGAGTATAAAAGGGAAGGGCTGCTCGGTAATCTCAAAGTAAAGGAAAACTTCCAGGTAATGTTGGGGAAGAAACATCTTCCTCTTTAAGGCCTCTGCGCTACTTCTGCAGCATACTGTTTATTTGACAGAGGTATTTTTCTTCTGAAAAATACAACGGTTACATTCACATCTCTGGTTAAGGCCTATAGATAACAGAAATTGCAGGAATCGCTGCAAAGATTTCAACTAAGGCTAAAATTCCAAAGACCACCGGAGTCATTATGTCACCCTTGGTAAATCAAATACTAACCCAGATATGAAAACTATACAGCATTCTTTTTCCTGAAAATAAAAAAAAGAATGTTTCACTTAACATGCATCCTCACATTCTCAAAGGGCAATTGCTTCCGCCAGTTTCATGGGAATTTAACTGAAATGAAAGAGGAAGACAGACATTGAGAAACCGGGAGATTGAGAATGTTCATTTCTGTGTAAAGAGAAGAACAACATAGTTGAAATGTAAACAAATAAATATCTTTTAATTAGATAATAGTCATTGAAACATTTTAAAATCTAAAGTTTAAGTAAATATAAATCATATGTATTACCGGAAATTATTTTTATTTAGTTAATGTAAGTATATCATACAACATAGTATCAACATATACATGTATATATTCAAATTTAGAGTGAATATCCTTTTTAGTATGCTAATGTTATAGCACTTCCTTGACAGTAACTAAGACATCAAGATAAAGCTATAAAAATGACCAGAGCTTCATGAATTAATACTTTCCATTAGTTTTCTTCTCTCCAATACATGCACCCAACATGTGGGGCCAGAAAAACAAAACTTTCCCACTCACCATGTACACAAAGTAAAACATTTGTTGCATGAAGTTATTTATTTTAAGAAATTTGAGCCGGGCATGGTGGCTCACGCCTGTAATCCTAGCACTCTGGGAGGCCAAGGCGGGCGGATTGTTTGAGCTCAGGAGTTCGAGATCAGCCTGAGCAAGAGCGAGACCCCGTCTCTACTAAAAATAGAAAGAAATTGATTGGACAGCTAAAAATATATAGAAAAAACTAGCCGGGCATGGTGGCACATGCCTGTAGTCCCAGCTACTTGGGAGGCTGAGGCAGTAAGATTGCTTGAGCCTAGGAGTCTGAGGTTGCTGTGAGCTAGGCTGACGCCACGGCACTCACTCTAGCCAGGGCAACAGAGTGAGACTCTGTCTCAAAAAAAAAAAAGAAAGAAAGAAAGAAATTTGTAGCCAAATGAACAGAGTTGTATTATTCGGATTCCTCCATAAAGATGTGGAAGCAGCCCTCTTATATAGAATCATTGATACGATGCCATCTCCTACAGTTCATTTCTTTGTTTTGGCAAACGCAGCATTTCAATGATGGACACCCAGGCTATGCAGGTGCCCCACTGTGTTTCAGGTCCTCACTCAGGCCCTAGGGAGAAAGGACTACAGCATAATATTCTTCATATCCACCTTGGATACTTAAGGACAGACAAATTAAGAAAAAAAAGCCCCACGTCTAAGATGAAAACTATTGGAAGGGCCATGAAAATTTGAATAATTCTATTTGGAGTTTGTGAGTACTACAAGGACAGAAGGATCTTCTTTTTTATGTAAGATTACTGATCATGTATTGCCTTCGTGTTCATATATTGCCCCCAGAGAACAAACTGGGCTGATCCCATAGTTGTAAGCCTGTTAACTGCAGCCTCATTAACTTCTCTGCTTCCCTCCCTTGCATGGCTCAGAAAACCATCTCAGGCAATGGGGACCTGAGGATCAGCCTTAGAACTCTAGCACTGGCCTCTCACCCACAGGTGACCTATAGGGTCAGGCTGGAAACCTATGACTTGAGCCTTTATTATTAAGCCTGTGTCACCATCTACCTTCTCTTTTCCCCTCCTAAGCAACTGCCCGTATGTGAAGAATTTGTCCCAGTTTTCTTTGACATTTTTAGGGAATAGGGACCCCTTCCTTTTTAAACTGATACCACTTTTACTCCCAAATATTCGCCATTCTGCCCTGTGTGTGCCACCCTCTTGTCCCACTGTTATCTACAACTCTTTGCTTTCTCTCTGCACCTCCTTCCAGCATGCATATATTTGATATTATTACAGAGAGATATTTTTATCATTATTATTTTTTGATAATACCTTAGCACTGTGCTAGGCCTCTTGCTGTGTCTGGTTATGACTATCTAAGCTAGGTCTGTCTTTACAGGTTTTTTACTCTCTCTGTCACTGTCTTTCTCTCAAGTCAAAACAAAGTATGCAACAGTAAGCAAAGTTTTGGCCTCTGGTCTCATACGAAATCAAGTTAACATGTTCCACCTGTTGACATGTTTGTAAACGAGATCTCGTGCATATGCACAGTCATATAGAATTTCTGTTCTTTGCTTCTCAGGAAATCTCTTTTCTCCAGTGGATGAAGATTACATTAAAATGGATAAATAATTCATGTTATTTTTAGAAACTAGAAAAACAAACGTTTAAATATAATAGGCACTGTTTCAATCCTTGAAACATGGACTGAACATCTAACACTGATTGAAAGGCCACCATGAGCAGTGGAAGATCACTGTGTTCAGAGAACTGTGACAGAAATTAAAGGAGTGTACCTTCATTTTGAGGGGTTTACAGTGGGACTCAGAAAAAAAAAACTGTAAATGTGAATGGCACTGTATTTGGTTAGTACCTACTGGCTATATAAAATTGCTTTTGGACGTGTTTCATGATTCCTCATAAAACAAAGACTTAATAAGTTTACTTGGCAGCTGATGGACAAAGTTTAAAAAAAAAATTAAATGAGCTTTTTGTTTTCCTTTAAGCAGTTCCTGGCAATACTTTCTTTTTTTATTTTAAGCAGATGAGTTTTTAAAACAATGATTGCATTTAGAACCTTCAAGAAAACTTGTTAACTGTCGATTGGATGAGCCGGGGCCTTAGATCTGAACCGTGAGCTAACTTGGCACTCAGGTTGCAGGACCCAGGAGCCCTGGTATTTCCATGCTGGCCAAACACAACAGACAAACAAACACGAGAAGGGCAAACATCAGCCTTGCACCATTTGAGTAGCGAGCAACAGTGCACACTATGTAGCTCCGTGAAGAGCTATGTGGTTAAGCCTGGGGTCTGGGTCCTGCAAATGGGGTGAGCAATGACTTAGATGGAGAAAAATCTTTATTATTAGTTTTTTTTTTTTATTTCAGCATATTATGGGGTACAAATGTTTAGGTTACATATATTGCCTTTACCCCACACGAGTCAGAGCTTCAAGCGTGTCCATTCCCCGGACAATGCGCACTGCAGCTGTTAGGTGTGAATTTACGCTTCCCCTCTTCCTCCCTCCCACCTGCCTGATCCCTGATGAATGTTACTTCCATATGTGCACATGAGTGTTGACCGATGAGTACCAATTTCGTGGTGAGTACATGTGGTGTTTGTTTTTCCATTCTTGTGAAGAATGGACTCCAGCTCCATCCAGGATCATACAAGTGGTAGTTCACCATTTTTTTGTGGCTGAGTAGTACTCCAGGGTATACAAATACCACATTTTATTAATCCACTCACGTATTGATGGGCACGTGGGTCATTTCCACATCTTTGCAGTTGTGAATTGTGCTGCTATAAACAATAGTGTGGAGATACCTCAAAGAACTAAAAGTAGAACTACCATTTGATCCAGCAATCCCACTACTGGGTATTAACCCAAAGGAAAAAAAGACATTCCATAAAAAAGACATCTGCACTCGAATGTTTATCATTAGTTTTGATAGCTTTATCATTGAAACTCCATTTCCTGAGTGAACGGATATACCAGTGCAAGAATTAGCTGTTCATTTCATGTTGCTTGGCAGTCTTCGCTTCCTTTGCACTTTGCCTCTTTCTCCTGGCCTTGCAGTCTGTCTCCCAGGAGTGCTCTTAATGAGATATTTTGTCTTTATCAGGAAATTGATTTTCTTGCATCTCTTTCTGAGATTACTGAATCCAATCTTGGAGTAGAAAGACTCAATTCTTGGAAAAATGTCTAATTTGGGACGGTGGTGGTTGATTTTTTGCCGTTGCAGGCTCAAAGCTGAATTTGAGCATGTCAGTCATGGAGGCAGAGTAGGCGTCTTGGGGCCCACCTGGTTTGTCCCCCGACGGAGCACCCCGCCTCCTGCAGCAACGCACTTCTTCACTTCAGCTTCCACCCTCGGGAGCGACCTGCTCCAGTGCAGCTTTTCACTGTTTTCCCTCTAATTCTACATCTCGACTGAGCTTTTCTGTTCTTATTCTTTAATTCCTAGGCATCCTGGCTGTTCCTTACTGGGCTATATGCCTTCACAATTGCGCATTTTTTTTTGGTTTTCGTCAGATTGGCCTCAAATCACCACTCTCCCTCGATGTTGAGAGGCAGCTTAGTGCCCTAAGCTTGGGTTAACAAAAGCTGGACTCTTGGGTCCCAGCCTGGCACACCTGGTGGCACGGTCTCTTTCCACAAGAGGGGCACCAAGCAGTTTCATTACGTGTAAAGGCTTTTGCCGTGATACCTTGGAGAGGGTCGACGTGTATATTTATATTTCACCTTGATGTTTTATTCACGACTAGTGGTTGTTTAGTCTGTGATGGCAATAAAGAGTAGGAAGTCCGGCTGTGTGTCTCAGTGTAGTTCGCTTAGGTCCTAAACTCAGAACTGGTTTAATGCAGCAGGTATATACAGTTATAAACAATTATGGCAAGAATGCACAGTTTTCTGTAATTAAAATGCCCAGTGTATTCAATTCATTGGATTTTGCCCTGTGATCACTGTGCTGTTTCTCTCCATGTGAAGAAATGTACTCAGTTAAGTCTTGCATAACGTGCACTTTGTTAGTCTAAAAAAAATTTTTTTCAAGTTGCTTGTGGTGTCACTGGTATTTATTCTGCAACATCAGCAGTGCATGTGGGCCAAATGCAGAGTGAAGGCTGCGGTTGAAGCAACTTTTTGTTGTTGTTGTTCACAGTCCAACATTCTTAAGAACTGCCTGAAAAGAAACGTTGGAACTGTGTTCTGAAAGTACTTTTCAGAGCCCTCTACTGCTGGAGAAGTTAAGAACCTTATAGTTCTGAAGAAAAAAAAAAAGACTGTGGGAATCTCTCTCCCTCCCTTACTTTGTGACTATGCTAGTTCATTTAAAGCTCTTTCTCAAAACTAAGAAATAAAATGTAAAATGTTACAAAAAGAGTTTCTATGTTGTTTCTAATTTTCTGGCTTCCTTCAGGGGTAGAAAAAGAACAACTCTTGTAAATAATGAAATGATTCTGTCTTGCACAGAAAACAAAACAGAACAACCCCATGCACTTTTGGCAATATGCCTCTGGGTCTCTTCCTGCAGAATTCTCCCTCTGTACTTTTCAGAGACCTTCATTTTTTCCCTACCTCTAGCAGAAAGGCTACACATAAGGTGGAATGTGTATATTGCTTACATTTTTATTCTTTTCTTCCCAGCTATTGCCAACAATTGACAAAGACAGAGATGGGAAGCAGCAATCTCAATATTTGAGAATGTGTATATCTCTTATTCTCTGCCCAGTGCGGAACAAAATCTGAAACATTTAATTCTCTTGTGCAATATTTCCTTTGTCCTTGCTGCCTCTGAAAGGAATCATTAACACCCTTTCAGCTTAACTTAGCTCTAGGCTGGTGACTGAGGAAGAGGAGCCAAGAGAAGCAGAAAGACAATGGGCTAGAAAGAGGGGATGTGGGGTCTGAAGGTGCAGTCACTTACGCCCCTCTAGCTGACAGACCTGTGTTCTCTGTGCTTTTCTCAGTTATAAACAAACGGAATATATGTACTTATGTATCTTACAAGGAAATTTTTTTGAGATTTTTTTTTTTTAGTCTTGGTTATATATTTGCAGGTTTAGAAGTACCAAATGAGCTCATGTATGAGAAGTTATTTTTGAAAATCACAGGTTACATAAACCTAAGTTATTAGCCTTTTTTTTTTTCCAACTTCAGTGGGAGCCATGATTCCACAGTTTGAAGAATGAAGATACTCTCCTTGCTCTGCTCTTCTTTCCTCCCTCTAAATTGGCAATGGATTGGCATGAGTAGTTTGGTCCTTTCAAGGCCTAATTTCACTGTGAATTCATAGCATCAAACTCCAGAAAGAAATACCGGTAGCTCCTTAGGGGAGTAAGCAAGACCTATCCAGAGAAATAGGCACTGCTGCATGAGGGAGGACGACTCCTGTGGCAGAGAGGTGGAGACCTTTCAAGCAATGATTTAGGAATTACATTAAAAAACAGGTACCGAATGCCTGTTATGGGCCATACAATTATGTGAAAAGTTCAGTGATAGAATTAAGCATAGAGTGAAAATGAGATACAAATCTAATCAGAGTTAAATTTAAAATTTGCTTTGACATATACTTGGCCCCACCGTTAAAAGCCATTTAGTTGGGAGCCGAAGCAAATGCCAGAAGATCTTATTTTTCCTGAATACAGCTAAGAGACTTTTCTCAGCCTTTCAGACACCTGCCACAAATACGTTCTATTTTTAGCTCCACCTCTGGAAGATTCTCTGATTCTCTGAGGCCAAGTACTGCCTCCATGACTAGCCTGTTGCCCTCCTGCTGGCCCACCGGGCCAGAATTTGGTCGTGCTTTCTCTTGGGAAGGTTCACTGAACCTCTCTTGACCCTTGAAGGGACCGGGTGTCAATTTTCTGATTTAATCAAGTATTTATGCTAATGTGTTAGAGATGGAAGTCATATCAAGTTTCTCGTTTAATTAAGAACTTACTCTTAAAATTCAGCTCCTTTCCTGCACCTCCCTACCCAACCCCAAATTCCTTACCTGGCTGTTTATGTGTAGGAAGACTTGCTGTTCGACGTAGGAGATCACAGCAGCTACAGACAAGAATAATCTAATGATGGGTTTTGGAGAGATGGATGGAGAATGGTGTGAGTGTGTGGATACAGCAATCAGGCTACCTTCATCAAGGTATGGCTGCCTTAGAAATAGCAGTTGCCATCATATTGCCCCTTTTTCAATAGATATTTTGCTTTATGACATTATGAAAAATCGATACAACTTTAGTATGCTGAAAATTAAACAGTCATAAAAACCCACGGTTGTGTATGCAGCTGAGCCTGTCCAGATAACCAGCTGACATTAATACATTTTCTTATTCATTGAAGCCTGTATAGGTGAAACGGAAAATAAAGCAAGAGAGGAAATGTTAACCGAAAAACGATTTATGTGCCTGAACATATTTTATAACAATGTAAAAATAAAGGACTAGATATACTGTTTTAACAGGAGACTCCTTCGGAAAGGTGGAACATAATCTGGTAAGTGTTTTATCAAGATATGAGACTTGTAATGGAAAAATACTCTTTCCTTTAATGGATGAGCAAACTCTGGCATAAATATTCACACATTGGTCACCAAGTGTAATTTAAGGCCGTGTGTGAGGAACATTTTCCATATGAATGTGCTTCAACACCTGCATCCCTTTAAAGCTCACTGTTCAGTAAGGGGAATTGGTAGCTGGGCGGAAAAGGAGCAAAGCGAATGGAATTCTAAAAATCATCTTTACATTTTTGTCTGTAAAAAGGAAAATAAAATGGCTGTAATTATAACGCAGCCCTCTTCTCCCCACCAAAATAGTTCACGAGCACATTTTGAGAATTTCTTTCTACTTTCAAAATGAATCATCAGAGACGGGGTATCTTGCCTTGCTCAAGGGCACACAAACCTCGGCCAGAATTCCCCACTGCAAGCCAGTTTGGTGAATATATTACCATCAGTGATGTGCAGTGGAATGCCAAGTCAGGTTCCTTGAAAAGGAATAAATAACATATTTAAAAGTATATGTTTGTCTTAGAAATATTTAGGCCCTAAAATCACAAGACAGTTTTATGATTTCTGGATTGCTTCATAAAACAGACATTTTGCTGGGCACGATGGCTCATATGTGTAATTCCAGCACTTTGGGAGGCCAAGGCAGAAGGATCATTGTGTGAGGAGTTGAGGCTAGGAGTTTGAGACCAGCCTGACCAATGTAGTGAGACCCTACCTTAAAAAGTAATAATAATAATAATAAAGCAGACATTTCACCTATAGATATCCTCAGTTTTGTTTCTTGCACAAGATTCCAGAAACTCTCTTTTAAACTATTGTCATCAGGCGATTTAGCGCTCATCAGTGTTTTTCTGGCCTTTTTAGACAGCCCATTACTATTTTCTTTTTCACTATGATCTGTGTGATCCCATTCCTGCCTCCAAAATAATGTTCATAAAGAGGCCATAAGCGTAATTATAAAAT
>CAUYSK010109470.1:0-15621 GCA_963575035.1 Avahi laniger
TAATTTCTTTCTATTTTTGGTAGAGACGGGGTCTCGCTCTTGCTCAGGCTGGTCTCGAACTCCTGAGCTCAGAACGATCCGCCCACCTCGGCCTCCCAGAGTGCTAGGATTACAGGCGTGAGCCACCGCGCCCGGCCATACTAATAATATCTTTATTTTATGACCGAGAAAACTGAGTCACAGTGATTATGCAACTTGTCTAATTATACCTAGATGTCATAATTTTAACTTCTTTGTTGGCAACAAGAAGTTTCAAATTATTTAAAGCTATTAAATAAGTACTCTATTTGGTTCCTAATGTCTTAATCTACATCACCATCTAAAAAGTAGTATAATTCTTAATTGTCTATAGCAATATAGTTTGAAATACTTCTCATGAATTATTTCACTGAAGATATTAGTGGGGGAAAAGTGTTACCAAAAATTTCCTTCCTTAGTTACCAATTAATATTAGTACTTAAAGCTGTAGTTAGCATAAGAAATTTCTGTTAATGTAATATTTACATTTTGGATAGTCAGTGTAACAATTATGGCATTTTAAATAAAAATTTTGAAAATTAAAAAACATCATAACATCACTACCTTGACGTTTTTATTTTATTTTTGCATATTGCCCTCAAGTTCTTGTCCACATGCATATTTTGTGTAGGTGCAATAATAGTGTATCTTTTTATGTATTCTGTATTTGTCAAAGTGAGCTGTTAAAAGTACTTTCAGAAGAAGGCAATTTAGGAATTCAAACAAAACATGTTCTTGGTCTTTAATAGTTTTTAGCAGATTTTATTTAAGTTTAAGGAGTTGTGAAAAATCTTTGGTGGAGTTGGATATACACAAAAGCTACATGAACTTTTGTTTTTGACTTCTTAATGCTAGTCCTTTCATCCTAAATATTTGTATTTATTTGCTTGTAAAAATTGAAGGCCAATGGATAACTTTGATTTGAAAGCTCTTACATGACATATAGATAAATGAAAAGATTTTTCTTTAAAAACTCTGTTAATGTAATGTTTTAGTTGCATTCCTGAAATGAGAGAAATTAGGAAAGACAGGAATTTGAAGAATTAAAGTTTACAGAGTTTCATCAATATGAAAAAAGCTTCTCTATAGGCAAGACTGAGTAACTGTGTGTGACTGCTGCCCTCTTGGGTTGATATAAGGGACATGTTTTTAAAAATGATTTGTACTGAGATCTATCTTTTTTCTTTGAAAGGTGTTAAAATCATCACACAACAGGTTCAGCCAAGTAAAATCCTACCCAAACCAGTGACAGCAACTCTACCCACCAGTAGCAATTCCCCTATTATGGTGGTTAGCAGTAATGGTGCAATTATGACAACTAAGCTGGTAACCACTCCTACTGGTAAGTTCCCTTGAGCATCGGTTCATTCATTTTTCATATATTCATCAAACAATTTTTCTGTACCAGCAGTAGGCTTGACACTGGAGATATAGAGATTAATGAGACAATTCTTCAAAGAGGGCTTTCTTGACTCTCGTGCCCCCACTGCCCTGAAATTAGCTTTCTGTTCTTTTCCTTTATAGCACTTAACACGATTTCTAGTTACTTAGCTAGTTGTTTGTTGATTTTTTTATGTTCTTCTCCTCATTAGATGATAAGTTCTATGAGGGTAAGGGACCATATTCATTTTATTCGCCGTATATACATAGAGCTGGTCGGTAAGTAAGTATTCACTTAGGATTTGTGAAATGAATAAAAATAGACCCAACCCCCAAGGATCTCATTCTGATGAAATTGAGAGTCTTTATTACATTGCGGTATAGTAAGCATTACTATGAGACTGAGGGAAGCACAGGATGCCATTGTGCCTAGATAGGAGAGTAATCAGCCTATGCTGGAGGAAGTGATGGTGTATAATATTTTAAATAATACCACCCTTTGTGACCTTGAGCAGGTTATTTAATCTCTCTAAATCTTTTTCCTCGTCTATTTAAATGAGATAATAATACCTATGCCATAAGTATTAAATGAAATCAGGTATGTAAAAAGTCCCTAGCATAGGGCTCAATAGCTGTTACTGTTAATATTACAATTAGCCATTACTATTACTTTAAATGTGTGTAACTCTTAACCAAACTTTTTGAGGGCTGGTATTTAGATGACGGAATTTAAATAATGTAAAATTATAACTGCCTCAAGTTTATTAGCTGTCATTTATTGGCCAGAATGTAAAGGTCTTTATAAACATTGCATGTAATCTCCTTTAGGTTTTATCATCTCTATTTTCAGTGACTTGGCATTAAGCAACTTGCCCAAGTTCACATAGTCAAAAAGTTAGTTTTTAATTCCTGTTTGGGAAAAAAGAAAAGTCTTAGAAATAGTGGGAAAAGGTATAAAATCTTTTGAGAGACATGAAGAAAAATATCCTAAGCAGGTCAGTTAAAGTTGAAGAAATATGTAAATAGAGAACATTTTAGGCTAAAGAGAAATATTTCTGGTAACTCTTGGCAACTTCAACTTTAATCTCTACTAAAATGGTGGAATAACCCTTTAAAAGATGGAAATATATTTAGAGGGTAGCAAAGTACCAAACAGTAAAAGTTTATAAAATTTTAAGCGAACAATACTGCCTTATTTGCTGAGTGCCGACATTGGGTTTGGCACTGAGACAGCATAAAACAGATGCAGAGACCTTTAAATCTGTAACAAATATCTAAAATGCTCTGGCAGGAAAGATGATTAAATTTAAGTTTCTTTTGGCATAAAACTAGTGGAAGAAGGGTAGTGGAAGAAGGCAATAGAGTTAGCTGTACTTTTTCTTGGGTTAGTAATTTGATGCAACACATCACAAAATTTTATGTGTAAAATTAATTTAAATTCACTTGGCTATAGTACTTGCTATGTGTGTTGAAAACTGGCTGTAAAAATATAAATTACTGTCTTGACACCTTAAAATTCCATTTTGAAGTTAAAGCAATGTAGATTGTATTAAATTATACTTCAACTGCATAAATTATCATTCTTCTATGAGTAATGACCAGTTTTTCTTTTGGCTTTTCCCTTTTTATAGGCACACAAGCAACCTATACTCGGCCAACAGTGAGCCCATCCATAGGTCGGATGGCTGCAACCCCTGGAGCTGCAACCTATGTGAAAACTACCAGTGGTAGCATCATTACAGTAGTACCCAAATCATTAGCTACCTTGGGGGGCAAGATAATTAGCAGTAATATAGTGTCTGGTAGGTATATCTGAAATATATTAAAGATATAGATGGCCTTTAGTGAGAGGAAAAAACGTATTTCACTATGGAAGGATTCTGTTTGATCTCAGTTTTCTGCTTAGAAACCTAAAGCTTTGTTTTTAGTCCTTATATTTAGTGATTAAGTATAGTATTCAGTTTTAATATTAAATATTCACATAGCAAGCTTGGATAGTTCTAAAACAGAAAGACCATTTAGTTGCTTTTAATCAGAATGGAAAGATTGTGGTTTATATTTGCATAGAGATTTTTCATTTGCAAAGTATTTTCTCATTTATCAATCCATTCAGAACATAACAACTCTGAGGTGGTTGGCATTGTGCCAAATCTACAAATGAGGACAGATTTGAGTTTAGAGAGATCAAATTGACCTGTCCAAGACCATATAAGCTAGGTAGTGGAAGAAGTAGTATTTGTTCATCTAAATATGTTTGAGGAACATATCTCCTAATTTCAATTACTGATGTCACTTTAGCTTATTAAAAATAAAAATACTTGAATATCTTTATTTGCTTTTCACCATTTATGTTAACTGTTTGCTTTTTAAAAATATTTTATTCAGATAATGAAGGCTAACCATCTGCCTGTTTATTGGTATATTGGAACCATACTTGGGTTTTATTGGCTCATTAATCCCTGCAGTATTTGGGTTGTGGACCCTAACATGGCATCTGTTTTCATTGATTATTATTTTTTAATTATAATGATGTAAATAAACTCTGATTAAGCAAGCCTTATGGACTTTAACTGTCTACTATTTTTGTAGACTAGTCATATGCCCCACGTGAGTTGTTCTAACATTTTAAAGTCAATGGTTTGAAATTCCTGGCAGTAATTTGATGTTGCTGATAGGGAGTAAAAAAAAAAAAAAACAAACCAAAGCTGGGCATGGTATTGGCATAAAGCACTATATTTAAAACTGTTAATTTTGGCTCCACTTTTAAGTGTAAGTGAGAAAATCTAATGTTTGCCAGACTGAGGAGGGTGAAACCAGTAGGAAAAGAATCATCGTACTCTGGCTTTTAAGAGAATTAAATAACACAGTTAAATCTTAAATTATAATTTATTACTTGACAATATCTTCAGTATAAAGCACTTAAACATTTGTCAAAAAGTGATCATGTTTTTTATTGGTAGGTAGCTTTTTATGACCTTAAGGATTTTTCTTTGCTTATATATATGAATTTATAGTACCATATAGCTTGAGGGAATGTTTAGATATCATGAAGCCTCTGTTTTCAGACCTTATTCATAATGTAGTTACTTTGTACCTGGTCAGAGCAATACAAAAGCACATTTTCCTATAAGTAGAGATGGAATCTGAGATATATATCCTATATAAATATACATATTATCCACCTTTGTATTTAGTTATAAAAACCATTCATGGTTAGTTGCTATTTCAAGTGCATACATATACATAAGAAGAGTTCTTAAACTTCTCCAGCACTGTAAGATATACTTGGCATGCAGTTGAAACAACTTTATTCATTGCAAGGAGCTCATTTTGTCACTACCTCTGCTTCACTGTTCGACACTTCAAAGAACTTCTCTTCTTCCTGCTTGCTGTAACCTGATCTTTATGTTACATCATTATTCTCTTTATAAAGACAGTTTTCTAATTTTATAATATTCTTGTTGGTCCATGATACTGGAATTATAGGTTAGTTTATTAGTATAATAGTTTTTTAATCCCTATTGTCTATTTATAGTAAACTGATAAGCCTGGTTGAATGAATTTAGATGGTTTTCTACCTTTATCCATGAATAGATGCTGGATTCTAGAGTCCCCTCTCCTCCAAACAAAAAAGAAATACTTTTCTTAAAATATACTCAAACATCTATCTGTGAGAATAGAAGACTTAAAAAAAAAAAAAAAAAGCTTTCCCCCACATCTTGGGGGAATTTGGAAAATACAGAAAAGTACTTTTAAAAGGAAAATTTAAAACCTATAATTTTTACCATCTATAGTAATGCATTACAATTTAGGTATATTTCTTTTCATTTTTTTCTATTCACTTGTATAAATGTGTTTGTGTGTATATATGTATATTCTAAAAATTAAATTGGAATCTAATATAATTAGTTTTTGTCCATTTTTCATATAGTAATATTGATTTTTTTTTCATGCTAGTAAATGTATTTTGACATCTCTTCCAATGGTTACATAATATTCTCTCATATGAAGTACCATTCATTAACCATTTTCTTACTATCGAATGTTTTAGGTTGCTTATAGGGTTTTTTTTTGTCATTATAAATAATCATGTAATGAACACTATTATACATAAATTATTTTGTAAAGTTCCTAATTCCTCTGTATAATATCCTAGAAGGCAAGTTAATGCTTCCAAAGTACTTTCTAGAAAGGCCAAATTTTTCTTTTTACTAGAATAAGCAATTAAGTGGAAGCCATGATTATCTTTATAGTTAACTCACATCTTAACAGAGTCAAATATTTATTTATATGTGTATGTATGAGATTTATAGGTTTTGTTGAGGGTTGATTGAAGAATCACACCCATTTTAGCAGAAGATTGGATTCTTCAGAAGTGATCTCATTGTCTTGACTCTGAAGGCATGACAATGGCAGGACTTTATTTTAATTCTCTTGTGTCCAGGCAAGGATACTTTTTCATTCATTCATTCTTTGAGCAAAGCAACATAAAACATTGCACAAGAGATCAAAATTATTAGGTGATTTAAGAATCTTTGAATAGTAAAATCTGAATCAATAAATTTGTGTTCTTCTGTAAGCCTACCTACCATAATATCCAAACTTTCACCCTCATCTTTTTTAAAAATAAGAATCCCTGGAATGTATCAGTATTATAGCCCATTGTGAACCAAATGAGATTCATAGTCATTTGTACCCATTGTGTCTTGACTTTTATAAATAAAGACTATATAGGTGGATTCTCTGATTTGCTATAAGTTATATACCGTGGTAGATGCTGTGATATATAGGGTTGTACATGAGTTTTATTCTCTGTCCTGAAGAATACTTAAACAAATGAACTTGTATAATTCTGTTGTAACATGAGAATTATAGACCAACTACTGTGAAAGCATAGAAGATGACTTCTTTTCGGAATGAGTAATACTTCTTTCTTCAGTATAATATAGGTATTCCCTGAGATACAGAAACATGCTCACTGGAATTTCAGGCATTCATAATTGATAATTCTAGTCATAAATTGTAGTTTATTTTGATATAATGTTAGACTTGCTTTTCCTTGTGCTATTTCTTTTTCTTCTATTTTCTAACATTCTCCTATACCCCATTTTCTTAAGCCTATGGACTTGTTTTGCAACTATCTCAGAAATTTACAAACCTTCGTTATGGAAGGGACGAGATATTTTAGTTGATATAATTCACTTGAAGCAAGTTTTGTGAAAAAGTGGTCTTTGTACTTTGGTGTAGAGTTAAAAGCATGGTTTACATTTTGTTGAGGTAGTTTTTAATGCTTACTTTCTAAAAACACTTTGTATTAATCAAATATTTGGTGAGGCTGCAGTGTCAAAAGATGTCTACACAGTCAATCACATATGAAGGATTGGAGTTAATTAAGAGTTATAGTTGGTATAAGTGAATAATGGGCAGCTTGGTTATTGTGGTTCTTAAAGGTCGCTATTCAGAGACTACAGATAAAGGGAAAAACAGTTGTAAAGCTAGGTCATAGATAAAAGTGCTTTTTATGTAACTTCTGAGTGTGTTACCTTGGACTGATTGGATAACAGCAAGTATATATTATACAGATATTTTTGTAATAATATTGCCCAAATTAACATATAACAGAATATTCTTATTCTTGGTATAGTTTTATTTCTAAAACTCTAGTAAGGATTGTTAAGGTTATCCAGTGGAAAATAATACAATTTTGCTTAATTTTTCTTTTTGAGAATGTATTAGTCATGTTTTTATTGAGTACCTGTTCTGTACTTAGTCATTGATAAATGATGTACAAGCCTGTAGAAGACTATGGCATACCTTTTTCATAAGCACAGGAAATTATAGGAGCAAAGGTAGCATTGGGACTGGTATACTCAAGGACCAATATGGAAACCAACATACTGAAGAAGAGGTGTATGTTGGATAATTCTAAAAATTAAAGTCTGACAAAACTTGGAAAGCTAGGCAGAGGAGTTTGGGCTTTGTATGGTAGATAACATAAAGCCATAATGAAGTTATTTGTTAGACTAGAGCTTATGGTGTATATTGTGGAGTAGAAACTAATTATATTGAATTGGTAGATCAAGGGCCAGATTTTGTAGGATTTTGAAACAGGAAAGGGGAAGCTGGAGCTAGGGATACAGGGATTAGGGAGGTTTTAAACCCATTTGACACGTTCCAAGTTCTTGGCTTAGGAAAGTTAGTTTATTTTAGGGTATTTGATATGACAGGGAGCACCAGAGCTATTTGCATGATGGAGAAACTTGAAATAGGGATACAATGTGGGAAAGGAGATGAAGCCTTTCAGTTGGGTCATTGATAACATTTTGAAAGAGAATATATGTTGGTGACAAATTGAGTTCATTCACATACCCATTGAAAAACTTGAACAACTGTTATTGAGTAATTGCCATCCACTGAGCTAAGCACCAAGGAATCATTGACATGACAAAGATACAGTGTGGAGCTTAAGGGGCTTTGATTTTGTTGGGGACCACAGGGAGTTAAGACAGGAATGAATTAAAGTTTGGCACCAGGATTTCCAACGTGGACAATCAGGAGAATATGGAGCATAAATCTAATAGGTAGTAGATTTGATAGAAGAGAAGCAGATTATGGAAGGATATAGGGGAGATAACAAGATAATATGTCTGAATCAGTATAGATCTCAAGATGTCTCATTAGATAGATCTTAATGCTTGAAAATATAAATGAGTTTTATCCCTATACTCTCCAGAGTGCTGCAGATTACAGAATCATACAGTGAATCCGTGACTTGGTCAGTGTTTACTTTGTATTTTTTATTCACACAAAAATACATGGCTTATTTCTTTTCATAAGTTTCTCTAGAGTCTAGTCTGGTGTGAATTTTGATAAATATTTACCTCTTATGTTCTTTTTTGAAGAGTTTTCTTACCACACTAGTCATATAGATACAATAATGATTTTGGGGCAGATACTTATCAAATAGAAATTTGAATTTTTTAATTTAACTAGTTAGAAAAGAAATATTGATGTGGACACTGATAGCAATGTTTTTAGATTCTAAGTTTGGTATGTAGCTCCTCAGATTCTAAAAAGATGACTACTTTAAGAGTCAATTCTTAATATTCTCTCATGCTGGGATGACTTATAACTTACCATTTCAAGCCTTCATTTTCTTGCTGATGACAGCTTTCACGTCATCTAGGGATGACATTGACTACATGTATTAATTGTGTACAATCTAAATAGAAATAACCAAATATCACTAGTCCTTAACTCAGGCCTCCTTTTCTTCCCCCTTCTCTAAGGAACGACTACCAAAATTACTACAATCCCAATGACTTCCAAGCCCAATGTGATTGTTGTGCAAAAGACTACAGGAAAAGGAACGACCATTCAAGGCCTCCCGGGCAAAAACGTTGTCACAACATTGCTAAATGCTGGAGTAAGTAAGAGCTTGAACTGCAGACTCAGCAATCCACTGAGGATTTTAAAGACCAGCTGTACAAATATTTGCATAAGGACTTCAAAACCCCACAATGGCCTGAATGGCTTGATTTACCACTACTGTGGTAAAATAACTGTTAAAGCACCCCCAACTGATGCCATTTTTTCACAGTAATTTCTAAAATATGATGCTCGTACTTGCTCATAGCTAGATTGCTTATGACCATGATTTAGATGCTTAGCTTGGTCCAGATAGAGAATTCCACTTGCTAAACTTGCAGGAGGACTTCTGTTGGAACAGAGTTTTATTCCTGCTAATGGTAGATATTGGCCTAGTGTTTGGCCTAGGCTGGGCAAAAAGAAATATTTGGGATTAAGACTACATAATTGATGGAGATTTGTTACTTTTATATTTTTTCATTTTTACCTCTTTGAGGTAGTAAAAAAAAAATCAAATAAATAATGGATCCGTCTATACTTCCAAAGGCAGTTTGTTAAGAGATTAAGAGGTTTGTAGTTACAAACCTGGGCTTCATCTTTCAGTATTGTAGTTGTTTGACCTTGAATGACTTACTCAACTTCTCTCATTCTTAATTTTCTCATTTGTACAATGGGGATGATGATCTTTATTAGCGAGGTTATTCAGTAACTGGTGGCTGTTTTGAAAGTTTTTAAAACAGTACCTAGCACATAGGAAGTCTTCAACCATTGATTTTCTTCTTATTGTTATTATTCTTGGTACTTAACTGTTTAGGCTTGCCTGACACCACTTGAAAATGGAATGCTATATTTCATTTAAGTAGATCACAGGCCAGACACAGTGACTCACACAGGTAATCCTAGTACTTTGGGAGACCAAGGCGGGAGGATCGCTTGAGGCCAGGAGTTCAAGACCAGCCTGGGCAGCATAGCAAGACCCCATCTCTACAAAAAATAGAAAAATTAACCAGGCCTGGTGGTGTGTGCCTGTAGTCCCAGCTACTCGGGTGGCTAAGGTAGGAGGATTGCTTGAGCCCAGGAGTTCGAGGTTGCAGTGAACTATGATTAGGCCACTGTACTTTAGCCCGGCAACAGAGTGAGACCATGTCTCAAAAAAAAAAAGAAAAGAAAATGGAATGCTATAGTTCATTTAAGTAGATCTCATAAAAGCTTCTTATGCATCACGGTCTTTATAATGTTGGTAGGAATCCAGCATTAGATTTTTTTCAACATTTGGGGAAAATAGATTATTCATAGCCTGAATTTATATAGTAAGCCAACAGAAAAGCCAAGATTAGAATTAAGATTTTCAGAACTCTTTATAATGTGGTTTGCAATTTCATGTAACTTGATATTTAAGAGGGGATGCCCTGTACTCTAGACCCTTATGGTCAGAAAGATCTAAGAGTCACATGTGAATCATAGCTGCTAGGTATATCTGATAGCAACAATTTGATACAGGCAATGCTAGTAAAACAAGCAGATAAGCATGTAAGATCATCTTCTTCACCAGACAGTCATGTGCAACTGTATTTACCACTTGTTCACCTGTGCATGCCCCCAACACACATCAGAAGAGCTTTTTCAAAAAACAGCCTGCTAGTGGTTTTGTTTGGCTGCTTTGAGTGGGTTATCATACTTGGGCAGGGCCCATCGAGCTATTTAATAAATAGACATGCTTACTTGCAAACTAGTGGCTCTTGGCAAATGAACTAGAGCTCTTTCCAGAGATGCTGCTGTGAACAGTATGTGTGTGTCAAAGTAAGTAATAACACAATTGGCTGACACTTCAAGTTTCCTGAGATAATTACAGCAGATAGTTAAACTTAGATTTTTATAATCATGTTTAGCTCTGAATTCACAGTGATTACTTTTTAGCCAGCTCACCTGTGTGCTTTGTTTTTACTGGCTGCTAAGTTTAGATGGCCACATCTTTAGATGATGATAGCTAAAAATTAAGAAAAACTGATGAGGTAAAAATTCTCAGATCCTTTCATTTCCATTTTAATTTTTAAAATTTTCATAATTTAGTAAAATCACTGTATTTGAATTTAATTTTGTTAAGTTCAAGTAAAAAGATGTCGAGTCCATGAATGACCAGAAAATGGTACTGATGAATAAAGCAGGTGAAAGTGCAGAAAATGGTGAAAAATTAATGGGCTTAAGCTATCTAGTTGATAGACTAAAGTGATATTAGTAATATATTAATAGTGAAACATGGGAAGCACTCCGAGTTTTTCCTTCCTTTTTTTCCATATAACCTTAGAAAGGATGTTAAAATCTGTGCTGATTTTATCTCTCGCCCATACTTTTTCACATAGACATTCTGCTATATATATATCTTTATAGTATGTGGGACTAAGGAAGTTTGTGTGTGTACATTTAGCTACTGGTATATTGCATAGTAATTTTTTATGACATAAATATTCATTTAAGATAAATTAGAAAATAAAGATAAATGTGGAAGGTGAGACCTATAATCCCAACTCTTAGAGATAAACATTTTTAACAGATTACTGTATATTCTTCTGAAGTTTTCTGACTCTATTTTAATATATGTATTCTATGAATGTATAATAAATATACTTACATGAGGTAATTTTAAAAAATTCACTCATCAGGAAATAATTCCTTCTTTAGATAGAAAGTTGGTCAGATGACTTTTATTAAGATAATTTCAACTAAGTGTAGGATTTTTGATCACCAAGAAACATCATACTTTGTTATATAATCTCTGGTTCTTTTCCTATCATCCTGGTAAAACCTTTCTCTGATTTTTCAGTGAGGACAGTTTTTATCATTTAAATGCATACAAATCTCTTATATAATCATTGACTTCAATTTAGGGAGAAAAGACTATTCAGACAGTGCCAACAGGAGCAAAGCCAGCTATCATCACTGCTACAAGACCCATCACCAAAATGATTGTAACTCAGCCAAAAGCAATAGGTTCCACAGTTCAACCGGCAGCTAAAATCATCCCAACAAAAATTGTTTATGGGCAGCAAGGTAAAACACAGGTATGCTGTAAGATATGGTGATTTTTCTGGGCTCTTACATATTTTAAATTCCTAAAATTTCCGGGTAGGAATTTGAAAGGAAAGATGAACATTCTTTAAAAAAAAATCAGATTATTAAAAATTATGACTGAATGTGTACAGTTACTCTTCTATTGTCAAAACTTGTGTTTTGACAGTACTTTTTTAAAATGTCTAAATATTTGTGTTATTCTATGAACAAAGATTGTGGAAAAGAATCCCTTTGAAATAAGATTTTTTGAAGATATATATTGTTATTTGCAGGATGGTTGATTGAGGGAGGGTGATAGTTATTCATAATCTCTCAAAAAATATTTACTTTTCATAAGCTAACATAGCCTTCAAAAGCATTTTATTTACTTATAAAATTTACTTTACTTGAACCCTACATAATGGAGAAGCTAGATATGTGTTCATTTTATCAACCAATAGAAGATAAAGGAACTTCTCTAAATATTTACCTAGGAATATGAGGCTCGGGATTTAATCATATATTGCTAGGCTAGTAATTATTTTGTAGGTACTTTAACTGTTTTCCTGAGAATGTCATAGGAAGCAGTATCAGCTTTAGTTAACAAATACTATCCTAGAAGTTTTATAAAAGGTATTAATTTACCTATAAACTAATAATTTGCATTCAGAATCTGTTCCCTCAGAATTGTAGCCAAATAGTTTACATATCTAAAACATAAGTTTTGTGACAAGTTCAAATTGCCTATTGAGTTCAACTGTAACAAATTCATTTGCTCCATCATCTAAGCTGGTGTAATCATTTTTTTATTCTTGAACTCTTGGAAATGTGTGATTTAATAGAGTCCAGAAAGATTTAGAATCTTATGTATATATAGAAATAAAAATAATTGTGGTGAATTAACATTTTTATTCAATTGAAGTTAACTCAATTAAAGTTAAATCCTAGAGTTTAGATTTTTAAGTGGAAAGGTCCAGTTTGAAAATGTTCTCCCATTTCACTTGTTTCAGTGTTTGTGATTTTGACTTTTGCAAAAGTAGTTAATCCACCACATATTCCATGTTGCTTCTGATAGTTGTGTAAATCAGCGATCCCCAACCTTTTTGGCACCAGGGATTGGTTTCATGGAAGACAATTTTTCCACGGACCAGGGGTGGGGGTGAGGGATGATTTTGGGATGATTCAAGTACATTATATTTATTGTGTACTTTATTTCTATTATTATTACATTGTAATATATAATAAAATAATTACACAATTCACCATAATGCAGAATCAGTGGGAGCCCTGAGCTTATTTTCTTATAACTAGATGGTCCCATCTGGGGGTGAAGGGAGACAGTGACTGATCTGACAGGAGGTGGAGCTCAGGTGGTGATGTGAGCAATGGGGAGTGGCTGTAAATACAGCTGAAGCTTCACTTGCCCGCTGCTTACCTCCTGCTGTGTGGCCTGGTTCCTAACAGGCCACAGACCAACCAGTACTGGTCCATGGCCCTGGGGATTGGGGACCGCAAGTCTAAATCAGTGTTCCTCTGGGGTTTCTTCAAAGATTCCTTTGATTCCAAGCAAGTTTACTTTTATGCAGGTGTGTCAGTTAAGAATTTCATTTGGTTCCTAATGAAAAGGAACTTGAAGAACACTGGCTTAAGCAGATTAGGGCTTCATTTTTATTATATTAATAAAAGTTCAGAGGAAAAAAGTTCTAGACTGATATTTCAGCTCAGAAATTCCATTGGGAATCTAGGTTCTTTTGTCTTTTTGTTCTGTCATCCTCAGCTTTTGGCTGTCATTCTACTATACAGTTAACAGGTTGTAAATGACTTTGAAGTCATTATAGGCCAGCAAAAACAGACACAAAGGCCATTGTCAGAATCATAGCTTTTGCAGTCTGGTATGTACCACTTAAAATTTTGTCTGTGGTTAACTGTAATTTGTCTGTAGATTGAATTGGTCTTTGATGAATAATACTGTTCCCAAAGCATAATAAATACACAGAATACTGTTTTTGTCCCAGAAAAATATTTTGTGACCTAGAAGTTTAGCATTTTAAATAGTGCTCTAAAATTTCACCTGGATATATTTTTGCTTTTCTTCTAGGTTCTTATTAAACCCAAACCAGTGACATTTCAAGCCACAGTTGTTAGTGAACAAACAAGACAGCTAGTAACAGAAACATTACAGCAAGCATCCAGGGTAGCAGAGGCTGGTAATTCATCTATTCAGGAAGGAAAAGAAGAACCACAAAGTTATACAGATAGTAGTTCCTCTTCTACGGAGTCCTCCCAGAGTTCCCAAGGTAAGATCTATTTTACTTCTGATTTATGTAAGTACTGCTGACATAGTGTCCTAGTTCTAAAATAGAAGTTGCTTCTAGGGATTTCACAACAAACTTGTATGCTTTGATTTGTCAGTTCTTTTAGTTTTATTTTGTTTTGTTTAATGTTTAATCAGTGAGCTGAAATTTAATTTTTGGTAAAGCTTACTATTCTTTCTTGCATGACATGTGTTCATCAAATAATCGGTAAACTTTAGATGATGATTTTGTCAGGTAGGTAATGTTAAACTGGATAGAGCTATAATTCCCAGAGGATAATTTTCATATTCTTCCTATTTTTTTGGGTAAGTAGGGAAAGAAGTATGCAAGAAAGTGAATATACCTTTTGAAATGGTTGTTGATGAACCGTGAGAAAGAATCAACATGGCCAGAGGTAGACTATTAAGTGAGCTGTAAGTAGGGTGACTGTACATTCCAGTTTGCATGGGACAAGTCATAGTTTATGTCTGTTGTTCTGGCATAATTAGTAAAGGTGTTCCCTTTCACTGTCAGAAGTATTACAGATGGTAATTGTATGGTTGTCCTAATTATAAGGAAGGAACTATGAAACTAGATTCTATAGCAGGGAAGTTCTTTGTCTCAGTGCTGTTTTAATTTTATTATTTTTCTTCTAGGGAGTCTCTTGAAGTAAACTCATGATCATTAGCTTTGAGATGTACAAATCTAGTACTCCTGTCTCTTGGTTATCTTAACTGCCCATATTGTCAGGTGGTATGTTTATGTCTATGCTTATGTACTCTGATGCATTAAGCAAAGCTGTTTATCTTCTCTTGTTCTTTCCTCACTGCCTCCGTTCCCCCTCCCTGCCTTCTTGTTATTCTTGCTGGAGTGCTCTCATAACACCTTCACTTTTCTAATACACAGTCTTCATTTTGTGCAAAGACTTTATTATTTTAACTACTTGGTAGACTCTTTCCAGATTATATTTTCTTGGTTCATATTGCTGATTAGTCCATTAATTCAATTTGACAATGATTTATCAGTTTATACTGCATACTGAGCATTGTGCTAGACCCTATAGAGGTAGAGTAAAATATAGTTCTTGCCCTCCAGGAGCTTAAAGTCTAGATTAGGAGATAAAAAAAAATACACATACACTCCAGTATAAGAATTTTATTAGAAGCGAACAAAAAAATGCCAAAGGCTGAAAGTTCACACTCTGGTGAGGAGAAGATGAGAAAGCTTCATGAATGGGAGGTAGCATTTGAAATGTTCTTTGAAAACTCATCAATTAAAAATAAATGGAGGCTGGGCGCGGTGGCTCACGCCTGTAATCCTAGCACTCTGGGAGGCCGAGGTGGGCGGATCCTTCTGAGCTCAGGAGTTCGAGACCAGCCTGAGCAAGAGTGAGACCCCGTCTCTACCAAAAATAGAAAGAAATTAATTGGACAGCTAAAAATATATAGAAAAAATTAGCCAGGCATGGTGGCTCATGCCTGTAGTCCCGGCTACTCGGGAGGCTGAGACAGTA
>CAUYSK010109472.1:0-11464 GCA_963575035.1 Avahi laniger
CAAACTGTGATTGGACATGCCCTTAGGGTCCTCCCCAGGAAAGGCGTTCCTCTGCTGGCGCATGCGCTCAACTGATGTTTACCTCAAAGTTGTTTGGTGCTCAGCGCCATCTTCTAATGGCGTCGACTGCAGCGCTCCACATGTGGCCTCATCCAGCGGCCCCATGGGTGGTGGTATAATCTTGTTCAGGTACAGGGTGGAATCCCCGAGCTAGCATAAGCCTCACATGGAACTGCTAAAGCCTTGAAGACACACAAACTTAATAAGAAGATTAAAATGTGTGGGCCAAATATTAACAGGACAATGGCCACTAAAGGTCCCAGGAATGGTAATAACCAGGTCATACTTGGTAATAGTAAAAAAAAAAAAAAGAAAGAAGGAAGGAAAAAGAAGTTGTAGTAAGATGAAGAAAAATGAAATCATAATGGAAATATGAAAATTATGGGTGCTTGAAAATAGGCAAGCACAGAATTCTTCCTGCATGGCACAATATATCTAATATGCAGAAGATTCCAGCAAAGGCTAACATAAGAAAGATCAGGAAATATATGTAGGGATTTTTACTATCTGTGGTGGCATAACCCGTGAGGCTTAATTAACTCACCTTTTTGAAGAGAACCTTTATCCCTCAATTGGTTTGCCCTCGTAGGTGTCGGTTTCAGCATCCTTGCTGGGGTCTGGGCTCTGAGCGTCCACTGGTTTAGCTCTCAAGATGTGTACCTTCAGTTTGACTCCTGTGGGGGGAGACAGCAAGACCTGATATGGGCCCTTCCACATGGGCTCTGACTGACTGGTAGGTCCTCTTTCTTTACAATCTTTAGGGAGGATCCAGTCCCCTGCTTGCATGGGGGAAGTGATTTTTCCTTTCCTCTGGGCCAGGCAGGACTTGTTGCCCACAGTCCAACAATGCCCGTTGTACTTTCCCCAGATCTATGATGTGTTTTAGAACAGCAGTCTCCAAACTTTTTGGCACCAGGGACTGGTTTCATGGAAGACAATTTTTCCACAGACCAGTGGGGTGGCACAGGGATGGTCCGCAGCCTGGGTGTTGGGGACCGCAGTATTAGAGGGTAACTAGCCTCAACACATTAACTCATTCCGATAACTTGTACTTGGAATGGTCGGCTATATAAAATTTCAAAAAGATTGAGTTTTAAAAGTGTCTCTCTGGGAGAGACAAGGATCCACATAGAAGCAATGGGGAAGGTTTTGGACCTATCTGTTTTAGTCTCCTGACACAGATTAGCTAGGGTCCGTTTCAGAGTTTGGTTGGTTCTCTCTACCTTGCCCAGACGCCTGAGGCCACCAGGAGGTATGTAAGTGCTAATCTACTCCTAAGGCAGTTGTCAGTCCCTGGGTTATTTTGGATGCAAAGGCTGATCCATTATCATTCTGAAGGCTCAGGGAAAGACCAAAGCAAGGTATGATGTCTCTTAACAATATTTTACATACTGCTGTGGCCCTTTCTGTATGGGTTGGGTATACCTCGACCCATCCTGAGAAGGTGTCTACCAATACCAAAAGATATTTGTAGCATCTGCACCGATTCATCATAGTAAAATCCAATTGCCAGTCTTTCCCTGGTACATGCCTCGCGGCTGCATCAGCTCTAGCAACCGAGGCGGTGAGCTCCCTCTTGTGGATTATTTTGCATACACAGGTAGCAGGAAGCAGTAATTTGTTGGACCAATTTGTCTAATCCTTGGATAATCACCGTTTTTTCTAAAAGGATCCCTAAAGACTTGGCCTCCACATGCAAGCCTTGGCGGAAGCTAGAGACCACCTTTTGAGAAATATTAGAGGGGATGAAGGGCTTTCCCTCTTGCTCCCAGCATCCTGCAAGAGTGAAGGTAAATCCCCTTCCCTTGGCCCAGTCCTCCCCCTCTTTGGAATAGAGCGGCCTGTCTTGTACTTCTGAGGGTGCAGATAAAACTGGTAACGCTGTGGATACAAACTCCTTTCTCTTGCCACCCTCTTGGACTCTTGATCAGCTTTGTTGTTTCCCTGTGCCATGTCCCCTTCTTTTTGGTGTCCTCTACAATGCATGACTGAGATTTCTATTGGTAAATACACTACCTGCAAAAGTTTCTGAATTTGCTCTCCATGTTTGATGGGAGGGTTTCTAGCTGAGAGTAGTCCCTTCCAAATTTGGCCATGTGCATGGAGAATCATGAAGGCATATTTCCTGTCAGTGTGCATTTGTATTCTTTTATCCTTGGCCAGTTCTAGTACCCGCCTTAGGGATATTAGCTCAGCCTTTTGAGCTGAGGTACTTAGCGGTAAAGGGCCACTCTGGAGAACCTGAACCTGAGTATGGGAGACCACTGCATACCCAGCTCTCCGATGTCCATCTATCACCATACCACAACCATCAAGTCTCCACTGAACAAGTCTCCATTTCCCATTTGGTTTTTTTACTGCTAGAAGGGGAGTGTTGCAAGGGGATGAACATTCTATCAACGTCTAGCCTTCATTATTGTTGTATTATTGGGGTAATTCCCTGCTGCCCCTCTGGGGATAATGGATACTGTCCCTTATGGGGGAAGGGAATTCCTGGTTTGAGGGTCACCTTTACCGGTGGAACTCTTACAGCTTGTCCTGAATTTCCATTTGCCCAAACTCTAGGATCTACGTTCTCTAGGCCTGTAGGTAGCTTCTGTTCTCTCTCAAAATATGCTCAAGTGTTTACCCATCCACATAATAGTGTGGGGTTGTAATTGTAATTGGAGACCCAACTTGACCAAAAAGTCTCTTCCTAATAAAGAAATTGATATTTCAGGGATAAGCAGAAATTGGTGAGTAACTCATATTCCTTCCCAGCTACATAATAAAGCAGGAGTATGATATCTTCTGGTGGGGCATCCATCAGTGCCCACAACCATACAGGAGGAAGACGACAGGGGTCTGCCAAAGGTTTTTACGACCAAATAAGGGGTTCCCATGTTAAACAGAAAAAGAATATGCTTACTGGCCACATCCAAGGTTACCCGGGTTCTTCAGGTATGATCTCGATGGTATGGGTGGGAGCCTGTGTTGAACCCGGGCCCTTATAGGCCTGGTCATCCATGACTACCAGGGCCTGGGCTCCCGCTCAGCCCCTGGGGGTTGAGTGCCAGTCCCTTGCCAATGGCCCGGTTGTCCCCATCTGGGACATGGTTTTCTGGGCCCCACAGCCTTGCTGGTATATAGTTCTGGGCTCCTTCAGTCTTGATTTGGTGTTCCTTCTGAAAGTACCCAGGCTTTCCATGCTGAAAACAGGTCTTTTGCCACCTCCTGGGTTCTTCAGAGTAGCCGGGTGAGCCATAGCGGCAATAGCCACCCACGATAATTTGGCCTTTTGGTGGTCCCTCTGTGTTACCGCTATATCCCAATTGTTGTAGATAGTGGAGGCCACCAACAATAGTTGGGCTGTATCTGTCTGGGGTTCCAAGGCCAACTTCTGGAGTTTTCTGTGAATATCAGAGTTGTTAATGATGTATTTATTACTATTATTGTCTCTGGTGTGTTAGGGCCCATGATGGTGTATTTCTTGACAGCTTTAGTGATTCTTTCCCTAAATATTGCTGGGCTTTCTTCCCTTCCTTGAACTACCTCTGTCAATTTAGAAAAGTCGACTGATTTCCCCCGCATAGCTTTCATGCTTCCTATAAGGCACACTATCATATGGTTGTGGAGGTGGGATCCTCTTTGATCCCATTGGTAATTCCACCCTGGGTCCCCCTGAGGGACTGCTTGATTTCCAGGTGGAAGATTTTGATTTAGTGCATGGAGCTGATCTCTGTAAACCTGACCAATCCTCTTTCTTTCATTTAGTGAGCAGCAATGTGAGAGCAAGACCCACACACGCTTCCAGGTTAAATAAAAAACAATTGTCAGGTGTTCAAATTCTTCTATGAATCTCCCTGGGTCAACTGAGAAGCTTTCCAATTTTTCCTTACCTGTTTTGATATCCCCCAATGAGAATGGAGCATGAATGCTCACAGGCTGTCCTATGGGCCCTGCTATTTCCTGTAAAGGACATGGGAAGGTAGATTCGGACTCGGAAAATAAGGGTAAAGAGGAGGGGATGGATCATATTCTGGTGGGTTCTGAAGCTCCTCCAGGGCTGAGGCTACAGCCACAGTCCCTGTGTTTTCACTTGATTTCTTTTCGAAATTTGATGTTTGTCCAGAGCCAAAGAGGCGCCCCGACCTTTTTCTGTCCCCCTAATTTGACACTCCAAACAAGACTCATAATGTTAGGGATTATTTCTCAGGTATATAAAGGCCTGAACATAGGGAATTTCTGACCATTTTCCCTCCCTTCTACAAAAGAGATCTAATTGTAGGGCAGTATTGGGGTAAGACTCCTGTTCTTAGGCCAGGATTCTCCGCCCAGCAGTTGGCATTGGGGCCAGGCTGTGCTGCAGAAAAACTCTAGTTTTGTTTTGCAGACGCTGTCGAGTCCAAGACTCTGCCAGTTTTTTAACAGACATCCCAGGGGAGAATTGGTGGGGAATGAGGTTTCCTGTGCCATTGTCTCTATGAGAACAGAATAAACCAAGAGTAGATTACCAGTTGGACCAGGCGTTCCTGTGTCTGGCAGGTTTGGCTCAGAGCTTGCTTAGTCAGGCCGTGCCCAAAACCTCTATTCCAACTACCTGTGGAACCAGGTGTCCTTCGTCCCGAGGTGTTGGCTGCCACCCATTCAGGCATCCCTCTCCTGGAGGGTGCTTCACTGTGGGGATACCATGTCCCGTCCCCATGGTTGGAGCCCTCCCCTGGCTCCAGAGATCCTGTGAAACCCCTGCCCATGACAACATGGCAGATGGCAGGGGGTCTCTAAGTCTGAAACAGCATGGGTTGTCACAGAACACAGTCCTAGAAAATTAAGTTTTAGTTAGAAAGAGAAAGGTAAGAGAGAAAACACTTATGCTACTATAGGGGCATCACTATAGTCAGGAAGTTTTCCAGTCAGGCTATCCCCTCAACCCTCAATGGCTTCACTACTTCCTCAGATTGAGGACAAAACAGTCTCCACGGAGAGCAGGCAGCCCATTTCCTGAGAGTAAGGTGAGTTGCATAAGACCTGGGCTGCACGTAGAAGGATTGGATTTTCCACAGTGCTGTCTCTGAGTCCTAGTGTGGCAACAAAAAGGACAGGAACTCTGAGGTTTGCACCGTATTTGTCCTACTCACTGCATCTCATCAGATTCGGGAAAGAAAGGAGACATAAAGACGATGTGACAAGACAACCTCCAGAAAACACACATACTCCATCACCTTATCTTCAAAGGAAAGAACAGGGTTTCAGTACCAAATGTCAGGTCTGGCCTCTTGGCAGACTGTTGTCCTGGTTCTTTGGCTCCATGCTTGGAAAATTCACAAGCAGGGCCAGTGTGACAGAGTGACCACAGACAGGAAGCAATTCCATACAAACAGCTTTTATTGCAGAAAAGAAGGGAGCTATACAAAGTGAAAATACATTCCAGAGAGAGGAACGGGTCAGTCTACAGAGTGCAAAATGAGTTAAGGACACCCAGGTGGTTTCCTTTTGTTGGCCTGGTCAGGGGGAGGGCTTACAGGGGGATGGGATGTTACCAGATGATGACTCATCTACATGATTGTCAGGTGTTCTGCGTTTTCCTATAGTACCTTCCCCCCACCTTCTCTGCTCCTAGGAACCCCCCTCCTGGCCTATATCTGCCACCTGAAGATTTGGTCCCTGCCTAACAGTGGACCGAATCTAGTGGACTCCTAGAGTAATTCTAGTCTAGGAGTGGAATTGCTGGATCATGTGGTAATTCTATTTAGCTTTTTGAGGAATTGCCTGTTTTACACAGTGGCTATAACATTTTACATTCCCACCAATAGCAAGGGGTTCAAATTTATACACATTCTTGCAAAACTTCTATTTTTTTTTTTTTTTGTCTTTTGATAATAGCTATTCTGGTGGGTATGAAGTGGTATCTCATTGCAGTTTTGATTTGCATTTCTCTCCTATCCAAGTACTAACACTAACCAGGCCCAACCCTGCTTAGCTTACTAGATCAGACGAGATCTGTCACATTCAGGGTAGTTTGGCTGTAGGCTAATCTGTATTTCTCTAATGACTAATGATGTTGAGCATTTTTTCATGTGTTCATTGGCCTTTTGTATACTTTCTTCGGAGAAATGTCTATTCAAGTCCTTGGACCATTTTTGAGTTGGGATTTTTTGTTGTTGAATTGCAAGAGTTCTTTACACATTCTGGATATTAATCCTTTATCAGATATATGATTTTCAAATATTTTATCTCATTCAGTTGGTTGTCTTTTTATTCTCTTGACAGTCCATTTTGATGTAGAAAAGGTTTTAAGTTTGAAGAAGTCCAATTTATCTATTTCTTTTGCTATCTGTGCTTTTAAGAAATATTTAAGAAATCATTGCCAAATCCAAAGTCATGAAGCTTTTCCCCTGATTTCATCTAAGAATTTTATAGCTTTAGCTCTTAAGTTGAGGTCTTTGATCCATGTTGATTTCATTTTTGTATATGGTTTAAGGTAAGGGTCAACTTCATCTTTTGCACGTGGATATTCAGTTTTCCCAGCACTGTTTATTGAAGACTGTCTTTCCCCATTGAATGGTCTTGCAACCTTGTTGGAAATCAATTGACCATATATGTGAAGGTTTATTTCTGGGCTCTCTAGTCTATTTCATTGGTTTATATCAAAATAGTATATAGACTATATATTTAGCTTTGTAAGAAACTGCCAAAGTGTCTTCAAAAATGGCTATACCATTTTGCATTCTTGCCAGCAATGAATGAAAGTTACAGTTGCTCCATATCCTTGCCAGCATTTGGTGTTGCAGTGTTTGGGATTTTAGCCATTCTAAAACGTATGTAGTTATTTACCTTATTGTTGTATTTTATTACTTATCCTGTTCTTGTTTTAATTTGCAATTCTCTGATGAGATGATGTTGAACATCTTTTCATATGCGTATTTCCTGTCTGTATATCTTCTTTGGTGAAGTGTGTGTGTTTAGATCTTTGTACATTTTTAAAATTGGGTTGTTTTTCTATTGTTGAGTTTTAAGAGTTCTTGTATATTTTGGATACCAGTTCTTCATTGGATATGTTTTTGTAAAGATTTTCTCCCAAACTGTGGCTTTTCATTCTCTTAGTGTCTTTCACAGATCAGAAGTTTCTAATTTTAATGAAGTCCAGCTTATCAATTTTTTCTTTCGTGGATTGTGCCTTTGGTGTTGTGCCTAAAATTTATCACCAAATCCAAGGTCACCTATATTATTTCTCCTGTTATCTTACAGGAGTTTTGCAGTTTTGTATTTTGCATTTAGGTCTATGATCCATTTGAGTTAATTTTTGTGGAGGGCCTAAAATACTTCTAGATTGATTTTTTTCGATGTAGATGTCTAATTGTTCCAGCACCATTTGTTGAAGATTACCCTTTCTCCATCAAATTGCCTTTGCTCCTATGTCAAAATCAGTTGACTATATTTGTGTGGGTCTATTTTTGGACTCTATTCTGTATTCTGTTCCATTGGTCTGTTTGTCTACTTTTGCCAATATATTATTATTTTTTTAGACGAAGTCTTGCTCTGTCGCCCAGGCTACAGTGCACTGACATCATCATAGCTCACTGCAATCTCAAACTCCTAGGCAAGCAATCCTTCCACCTCAGCCTCCCAGAGTGCTAGGATTGCAGGTGTGAGTCACCATGCCTGTCCCCATGTTGTCTTAATTACCACAGATTTACAGTAGGTCGAGTCAGGTAGTGTCAGTCCTCTGATTTTGTTCTTCTTCAATATTATGCTGGTTATTCTTGGCCTTTTGCTTTTCGTATAAACTTTAGAATCAGTTGTCCATTTCCGTAAAATTACTTGCTAGAATTTTTATTGGGATTGCACTGAATCTATAGATCAAGTTGGGAAGAACTGATACCTTGACAATATTGAGTCTTCCTACCCATGTACGTGGTACATCTCTCCATTTATTTAGATCTTCTTTGATTTCTTTCATCAGAGTTATAGTTTTCCTCACACAGACCTTTTACATATTTTAGGCATAGATTTACACCTAAATATTCATTTCTTTTTTCTTTTTTTCGTGCTAATGTAAAAGGTATTGTGTTTTTAATTTTAAATTCTAGTTGTTCATTGCTGGTATATTAGAAAGCAATTAGGGCTGGGTGCAGTAGTTCGTGACTGTAATCCTAGCACTTTGGGAGCCCAAGGAGGGAAGATCACTTAAGGCTATGAGTTCAACACCAGCTTGGACAACATAGTGAGACCCTGTTTCTAAGAAAAAGAAAAAAGTAGCCAGGTGTGGTGGGTGCACCCATAGTCCCAGCTACTTGGAGGCTGAGGCAGAAGGATTGCTTGAACCCAGCTCAAGGTTGTAGTGAGCTATGATCATGCCACTGCACTCCAGCCTGGGTAATAATAGAGCGAGAGCTTGTCTTAAAAGGAAAATTTAAAAAGAAATACAGCAATTGACTTTTGTGACTCTAACGAATTTTTCATTTCAGGTATTATACCTTTTAGCTTCAGAGTTTGTCAGGGATTATTTCTGTCAAATTCTTTTTTTTTTTTTATTTGAGACAGAGTCTTGGTCTATCACCCTGGCTAGAGTGTAGTGGCATCATCATAGTTCACTGCAACCTCAAACTCCTGGGCTCAAGCAATCCTCCTGACTCAGCCTCCCAAGTACCAGGGACTACAGGCACGTGCTACCTCTCCTGGCTAATTTTTCTATTTTTTGTAGAGATGGGGTCTTACTCTCGCTCAGGCTGATCTCAAACTCCTGACCTCAAGTGATCCTCCCATCTCTGCCTCTAGAGTGCTGGGATTACAGGAGTGAGCCATCATGCCCGGCCTCAAATTCCTTTTTTCCTGTGAATGGGCCATACTTGCCTGTTTCTCCATATGCTTTATAATTTTTTGTTGACAATTGAATATTCTGAGTATATTATTGTGGTAACTCTGGAAATCTCCCATTCCTCAGGGATTGCTAAATTTTGCTTGTTGAGGGCTAGAGCCACCTATTTGTTATTTTTCCAAACTATTTTTTGCAAAGTATGTGTTCCTTGCGTGTTGTCACAGAAATTTCTGTTATCTCTGCAGTCAGCTAGTGAGTGATCTGACAAAGACTTTCTGGCTTTAAAAAAAAAAAATGCATGGGCCCTTTAAATCTTCTGAAAGATGCCAAGGTTGGGGATGGGGACTGTGGGAGCAGGTTGGGGAGGGCAGTACAGGAACTGCATCCAAGAGGGCTGAAACCAAGGCAAGCATCTCAGGGTACTTCCAGACCCATCAAAGTGCACAATCCCAAATTTTTGAAGGGCAGGATCCCCACTGTCTGCCCTGGCACCAGTCAGCTGCTTTTGGAACTGGAGCTGCTATCCTTGCAACCCTGATGGGGCTGAGGAATGGGAACGGTGGCTGCTTGACTCACCATTCTCTTACCAAGGAATAGCAGCCTCTCTCTTCATGTAGCAACCTCCTTGATATTAAATGTCTGATCAGGTTCCAGAGTTCTGAAACAGTTGATTACAATCGCTGCTCTTTCCAGCTCAATGGTTGCTTTGATCTAGAAACCAACCTCTAGAGCTTCTGACTACACCATTATGCATGACTTCACTCCACAGTTTTGATAACTGCAGCTTTGCAGTAAGTTTTTTTTTTTTTGAGACAGAGTCTCTCTTTGTTGCCTGGGCTAGAGGGAGTGCTGTGGCATCAGCCTAGCTCACAGCAACCTCAAACTCCTGGCTCAAGGGATCCTCCTGTCTCAGCCTCCTGAGTAGCTGGGACTACAGGCGCAAGCCACCACACCCGGCTAATTTTTTGTTTCTATTTTTAGTTGACTGGCTAATTTTTTTTCTATTTTTAGTAGAGACAGGCGTCTTGCTCTTGCTCAGGCTGGTCTCGAACTCCTGACCTTAAGCGATCCTCTGGCCTCAGCCTCCCAGAGTGCTAGGATTACAGGCATAAGTCACCACGCCCAGCTGTAGTAAGTTTTTAAATTGGGAATAATTTTTTCTTTTCTTCACCATTTAAAAATTGTTTTGGCTATTTGGAGCCTCTTGCAATTCCATATGAATTTGAGGATCAGCTTTTCCATTTCTTCAAAAGGCCATTGGAATTTTGATAGGGATTATATCGAATCTGTAGATTCCTTTTGGAAATGTTGCTATCTTAACAATATTAAGTCCTCCAATCCATGAACACAGGATGTCTTTCTACATACTTAGGTCTGTCATAAGTTCTTTTTTTGGTAACCATCATCCCTATCTATTTCCAAAACTTTTTCATCACCCTAGACAGAAACTCTGTGACCATAAAGCAATAACTCATTTCCCCCTCCTTTTAGCTCCTGGTAACCTCTATTTCTGTCTCGATGAATTTGCTCATTCTAGAGACCTCATATAAGTGGAATCAATACAATAGTTGTTTTTGTGTCTGGCTTATTTCACTTAGCTGTCATAAGTTCTTAACCTGTATGTTGATTCATTAGATTTCCCACAATTGGGAGGGAATTGGTGTTTTCGTCCCTACTTTACAGGCATAAAAACTAAGTACAGAGAGGAAAGATAATTAACCTCAGACCACTTAGCTGGTAAGGAGGGTGCTAGCAGCCAGTCCCTACACTCTTAACTTGATGTTGAACTTCTCCTCACTAAATCTCCCTGACTCAAGTCAGCACCACAGGGGCCAACACCGATCACCAAGAGCATCACCTCCTTTCCATGAAGCCCCATACTCTTCTAGATTGGCTGAAGAGCAGCTGGGCACCTTCAGCCTGAAGCATTCATTCACTCCCTGTGCCAGGCCCATGCTGGGCCCTGGGGAGACATGAACTCCCATTCAATAGAGGATGTGAGAAGTTTGGGGGATTCACACAGGCTAGGGGTCAAGAAAGGAAGTACTCTGGGACAAAGTGCCACTGTAGCCAAGACCCAAAGACTAGCAATTTGGCTGGTAGCATTTAGAAGTGGGGAGAAAGGGAAAGTAGTGGTCACTGGTTATTTGATTGCTATTTCAGTTTTCTGTATCAACAGATGTTGGTTTACCCATTCACTTTCCTGTTTATTACCTTTGGGCTATGCCCAGGTTAGAGACTGTGGAAAAAGCTGCAGTGATCTCGTTCTTGCTAGAGTCTCCCTGTGCCCTACGAGAGGGCACATGCCTGGGGATGGATCTGCTAGGTCTGCAGCTAGTTGATGTTCCTGCTTTAAAAAGTCATGCCACATACTCTAGTTTCTCTTCAGATTGTATAAATCTTTTGCCTTTTAAAAAGTCATGCCAGCCAGGTGCGGTGGCTCAAGCCTGTAATCCTAGCTCTCTAGGAGGCCGAGGCGGGCGGATTGTTTGAGCTCAGGAGTTCGAAACCAGCCTGAGCAAGAGCGAGACCCCATCTCTACTAAAAAAATTAGAAAGAAATTAATTGGACAACTAAAAATATATATAGAAAAAAAAATTAGCTGGG